>JAZHYW010054825.1:0-28922 GCA_037355805.1 Ixodes ricinus
GCCGGACCGTCGACCGCTCCGAGCTATCAGCGCCATGACGCGGCTGCCGTGTTACAACCTCCATATTTTTCTTCGATATAACGTAAATTGAAAATCTATATAGAAGTTTGCCATCAGAGACTGCTCGGGCCAATGTCTAACAGGCCTCTGTCGCGCACCCCAGTATATGTTAGACATTCGTCGTATAGTATGTAGTAGTGGCCTCCATTGTTGTCTGAGTTGTCGGATCCAGGTTCGCGGGCTGTCACAACTTGCTAGTTGCACACCAAGAATATGAAGTTGTCCATCTTCGGACGTTGTGGCTTCATTTCTTATGTACACTGTGATCTGCTGGCTACGACTGGTGCGAGTTTTTACATCAAGGCTGATTAGCAGGGTCTATTCCGGAGAGAGTTGAAGTCCTATTTCGTCTAGCGTCTGCCCAACACTGAGGAGCGCTGCTTGTAGTGCCGCTTGCATGGCCTCTTTGTCAGAATAGTCATCCCTTTTCTCCCATATAGTTAAATTGTCGGCATGTATTGTGAATCAAGCTGCGCATTCTCATTCCAAGTCTTCCGCGACTTTCGTCATGGCCAGGTTAAAAAGCTTGGGCCCGACGATGGAACCCTGGGGTACCCCCCTATCCAGGAGGTAGGTTCTTGGTGTCCAACCCGGAGCCGTGCCCCTTAGCTTGATTGGTTGTTGCTGTAAGAGTTCCCGATTTCAGTCCTTTACGTTCTGACTGGGATAACGGGATGCCACTTCCTGAAGAATAATTGCCTAAGAAGCATTATCAAATGCTTTCCGCATTTCGAGGGAAAGTACGTAGTCAGGAATGCTACTCCTGCTCTTTCTGTTATTGACCCGTCGCATTAACCAAGGACGGAGAAAGGTGAAAACTTTGAAAAAGAGGACGGAGCCAGTGTGACATACGTCTGCTCGCTTCAGCTGCTTGCAGCGCCCCCCCCCCTCTCCAATAGATCATCTTTGCTGCGACCGCCAGGCCTCTGTCAGCCGTCGGATGGCAGCGCTACGCCCCACAGAGCCCTCAACGGCGTGCTTGCACATCGCGACAAATTCGCGGCCGCCGGACGGCACACCTCCTCATTTTAGTACACGCTAGTATGGTGGCGAACGCCCCCAAAAGCGTCGCTGTGGTTGAATTTCCAGGATTGGTCAGACGCTCAGTGCGGCGTCTTTGATGGAGATTACTTATGCTTTCGTCTACGGAAACAAGGGCATTGCCTGACCTAGACGTTGGTGGTGTTGGTTTAAGAATGCGATGACTTCAATCTTACACCGTGCTCTTCACACACCATCGAGCCTGTCATTCGCAACTGATAGTAAGAAGTCAAGTTTTCCTCTCGTGACGTCGCGGCGGCTCCAATCCTGATTGTGACGTCCCGGGTAGGAACCATAAAAGGGCTCCTCTGAATCATCTCGGCGCTAGTAGTGAATTCCCTTCTCCAAGCTTGAGAGAGTTCGAAACAAAATTTCTCCTTTTCCGCCCCTACCATCACCACCCAGAATATGCAAGTTCTGCGAACGTCCTCCTCTGGCCTCATGGAACGGTCATCAAAGTTGAATGTCGCGAACTCGGCAATTGGGCCTGAGCACGATCCAGGGCGTCCTTTGACACACTGGTTGAAGACAAGACCCAGCCCTCGTGTCCAATTTGTACCTTCATTCGACCTCCCTGTTGTAACCTCAAACTTCTGGTGCGCATGCCCACACATCCTAGTTAAGAGACCCTTAGGGCTATATTTTCCAGCGCCACTAAAAGTGTCCACCGCAAGTGCCGCGTCGGCGTTCGGCAGGAACTCGTGTTCAATCAGTCATATCACGAATTCCATCCCAAGGCTGACAAAGTACTCGAGTCTAATCTGTGCCATTTCATGGACTGTTTTAGCGATGCAAAAAAAACATTCGGCACCTGGGCCCTCTTATCTAGGAGGTGTTGCACAAACTCCGAAGACGCTCCGAGGGCTCACCGAGCAGCGAGAGCAGCAGCGTGCACAGTTCGAACTGCCTCCACTTGCAGGCCAAGAAGGCGCCTCCGGTGGCCCCGGCGTGGATGCCCAGTTCCATGGCGTAGCCGACCAGGAAGATGACGTGGGCCTTGCCCAGAGAGTGGCGCATGCCGTAGCTCCAGTTGTGCTGCTCGCTCGCCAGCAGCATGCCGTCAAGCAGCACCTTCAACGCCGATACAAACTCCAATCTGGCGAGCACGAGGAACACGGGTGAGGGGATGTCCACAAAAAACGTGTTTTATGTGTCCACGGCAAGAAAAAATAGCTCGAGCTAGATCTAAGCATTTCTTATGAGTTGAATGCAAAAGCATGCAAGCCGCTCGTCCGCTCCCCTCGTCGTCTGCTACGTACTAGCGCGCGCGCGCTTCGGGATCTCGGAGGCCATGGCGCAGCGCCAATGGGAGCCCCGTCGACGCGCGCCAGCCAATGGAACCGAAGGCGAAATCGCGGAAACTAGGAGCCGTTATCGCGCTTCAAACTGATGACGTCAGCTCGCTCCATGAGACAGGTAATGCTCTCGCATTAAAAAAGACCGTCTAGAAAATGTGAACGTTCCGTCGTGCGCGTACGTTTTCAGTGCGGTCATCAGCCACGCAAACAGTGCGGCTTCCCAGATAACACAGAATATCCCCACGGATGACTGCAGGATATTCTTCCGAATGTCCTGCAGTCGTCCGTGATGTTTTGTCACGTAGCTCCCTGGGATATACTTAAATCGGCCATTTGTACATTCTGAGGATGTCCCCAGAATATTTGGCGTATTTTGGTACACGTCCCTATATATATATTTCAATATCACAATGAGATTTCCCAGGAACGTCCCTGGGATGACTATGTGTTATCTGGGTTTCCACATCAACTGCTTGCCCTTGTAGCCTTCCCTTTCTTGTTTTCGCGCAGCTGGGTACTAAAGGATGCCCACACAGGACACGCTTTCTGCTGTGCACGGCAGTCGCTGGACCGAAGCTGAGGTTTTTCCTCCGCTTCCAGTCTTCTTTAAGGCGTTTTTTGTTTTATATTATTTTTTTCTGGAGGAGAAGTCACCCTCCGCTAGCGCCCTCAGAAAGAGTCATGGAGCGTGCTCATTGCGTAGAGCAGGACGTAGCCATTCACGCACTTTGCTAGCTGTCGTCAAGGTCTCCTCTGCTGTTTTCAGTCCCCAACCTCCCGGCAACAAGAAAGGGGAGGGGACGACAGGGAGTAGACGTTGAGAAACGTCACGCTGTTTACGTTGTTGACTTTTTCATTGAATGCAGATGTGCGCGCCGAAACGTTAAAATTTTTAAAAGCCTGCACTCCTTCATTTTTTTATGCACAGCAGAAAGCGTGTTTTTTCTAGTCAGCCTTTCATTCCAAGAAAAAAAGCAATTAGCAACCCTTTTTAGATACCAAGTTAGGTCAAAAACGCTTTTATTAAAGACGTCCCAGCCATGTTGGGACCCTGTCGTCTCAGCGTCCTAACTGCTGGCTGCTGACGCGTTCACTGACCGTAAATCTGAAAAGAGACCTATAGCAGAACAAGAGACTGCCGTGTCAGCTTCCGCTGTTGTGTCACCGTATGAATCACCAAAGGTAACACCATGACGTTTATGACGTCCTCAAGAGCAACTCGAGGGACCAGAAATGAGGATGCGATAAACACACCATTCAAACTATTGTGCCTGGAACGCGTCTCCAACTAATGTGTTCACCGCGTCAAAAAATAAGTTCCTCAATTTCCGCTTGATGTTGTCATACAAACGTCATGCTGTCGCCGGCCGCGACCCTGGCGGTGTTACAGCGGCTGTGGTGAATGTGGCAGCTTCTTGCTCTGCTGCAGGCCGCTCTCCAGCTCGACAGTTCATGAAAGCTTCGGCCGCAACAAGTTGGGAGGCAGCGACGACAGCGACACTCGCGTTTGCTAGTGCTTCTAGCCAGCATTTCCAGGACCAACCGTCAGGATCGCGACGCCCGACAACGTGACACTCCGTTTTCGTGAAGTCATTTGTTGCCACTTAGGGCTTACTTTTCGCGTGTATGGGCGGAACATGACGCTAAACGCACAAGTCGGAGACGCGTTCCAGGCACCATATGTTGGAACTATCCAAAGCGCGCGAGGACACCGGAAAAAGAGACCAAGCGCGCGACCAAAGCATTGGAGCTGCCACGACCTCGGCCGCTTGATCACGAGCTAAGCACTACAACGAGAAGGAGAAAGAAGATGCGATGGCTCCCGAACGACGTTGACAATTCTGTACCCGATGTCGGACCATTAAATTAGTTTGTTTTTATTAGATCGAAGCTTCGCTACCTGGTTCCTCTTCTTTCTCTTTTTTGAACGGCGGGGGCATGCGCCTGCACAAACATTATTTCTTTTTTATAACTTGGAATATTGATATGAAATTTTCACAGTTCATGGCATTTATTCTTTTCTTTATAAAAATAATGTTAGCGCTGATATAGTTTGTTTTTTAAGGTTCTCGGATTTAATGTATACATGTAGGAAAAAAAGTCGTTTTGCACACGTGAGGCATGGCAACACGCATAACAAAGCCTAGTAAATAAACTAATAATATTCCTTTAAACCAGTAAGTACAATGAACAACAACAAAAAAATGCGTGCGACGCTTCTTTCATTTTAAAATAATTTAAAAAAATAATATATAATTTCAAGGGTCTAACAATGATTTTTTTTAATTTCTCAATATAATAAAAAATGCACATTAAAACCACACCAATGTGGTTGCATTCTATATATTCTAAAGCATATGTATGCCACATTTGGTTGTAATAGGACAATAAGAAAACAGAAATTATTGTACACAATTTGGGAAGATGCCCCAAAATTACATAAAAAGAAGAACGCGTTCCAATGTTACCATAGAAGTGTAGCAATACTCTTTCCCGAGGCAGAAAATATTATTTTGTTAATAAATTTTCATGGTCAATTGAAACTACTCAAGGCTGCAATGGAGAGGAGACTGCTAGTCCTACCTGTCAACGAAAATGTGATAGCGGGCGACGTCACACCTCGAAGAACCACACAGAAAAATAGGGCTCAAAATTTGTGCCGTTCTGGGTTGCCTGGAGATCTTCAAAGTGCGTATTTGACTAATTTCGCTATCATAACCGGCACTAATTTTTTACGTCCAATATAAAGATTCATAAATCATGAAACACTATAAAAAGAACAACCGTTGTTGTTGTTGTTGTTGTTGTCGTCGTTGTTGTTTACAGAACATTACCGGTTTTTGACCCGCATCTCCCCTTAATATAAATTAGTTTTGAGTCAGCGCGTGTATGTTCTGTGTTCGTTTCTCATATCCTGCTCTTTTGAGCGCGTCTGTCATCATGTCCAACTAAAGACGTCATAGTGAGCGCTTTGCCGATCGTCTATGCCCACCAACAGCGATGTCCTGGATCACGCACGACGCCAATAGTGTGCTCCTCTACATTGCGCGTCCCGACTTGGGTATTGGTGGCGCCACTTACTCTCTGCTCTTGGCGACGTCGTAGAGGAACCCTCTCAGCGTCCCAGCAGGCCGGGGCGCCATCCGCACTGGCTTCCGGGAGATCAGCCTGCGTAGCGACCGGGCGTAGCGGCGCTGGGCCTCGTTGGCCGTAGGCTCCGACAGGCACTCCTCCATCTGCGCTCGTTGAATGTCGCGGCGTCCCTTTAGAGCGCAGCTCTTAGGCGCCCGTTTCCGGCTTGAGCGGCGTCGGCGTCGCCGTCAGCGTAACAGTAAGGTCACGTGATCCCCCAGGTCACGTTACCCCCCGAGGCTACGTGACCCCAGGTCACGTGACCACCCCCAGGTCATGTGACCCCCCCCAGAGATCACATGGCCCCCTTCCCCCCTTCCCGAGGTCACGTGACCCCCGTGAGGGGAGGAGAAGGAGGGGTATACCCTGCCCTCAGTACCCTTCCCCCTCCTCCTCCTCACGAGCTGCTCTCCGATTCGGCGTTACAGGGAGTTGTAAACGGCTTTTATTTTTTAATGCCAAGTTGTGTTCTAACTCAGTGTTTCCCAAACCGTGGGTCGGGACCTCAAAGGGTTCCCGCCAATAAAGTTGGGGTATCACGATACGGCAACTGAGAATTGCCTTATCCCAACCCCGCCCTCATTCATTTTACAGCGGAGCTGTTAAGGGCGAGGTTCCCCGGATCGTGCCCTTCCGCACAGAAATGTCGACACAACATTCTGGTTGCCGCCGTCGTTTATAGATGGCGGTAGCTGTGCAGAGTGTTCTGTTTGCCGGTTGTCTGCTTGCCACCGTCTCTCATAGATCGCGGCAACCTTTCCAGCCTTTCCACTCTGGCTTGCCGACTTGCGGCCGGCCATTACTTCATTCCCACCATAGTACAGCTTCGCTGGTCTTCCTTCTTCACCAGCGTGGAAAGGCTGAAAGTTAAAAAAAAAAAACTGTGCTCTAAGAGCTCACTTTTATCATTTTAAACAATAGTTCATAATAGCAAATTACTTTATGGTTTCCTTTTTTTGGCTTGGGGGAGGGGGGGGTCGAGAGCAATGGTTTCTAGTCAAGCTAATTCACACTTTCAATAGTAACTGTGAAATATGATTTCAACTGCGATTTTGTGCACAACTATTAATAAACTGAAATCGAAAGGCTTCTGGCATCGATAAAAGCTTGAAGGAGTGGAATCGTCGTTGGGGGGAGGGGGGGAGTAAGACGTGATATTTTTTTATTATTGGTAGATCGCACGGCAGCAGGGCTTCGACCGCTGTTCTAATTCAGTCAACCCAGTTTTTAAGTTGTCTAAAGACGATGCCTTTGGACGCAGGTGGAATTGCTGCACTGTTGTCCTCCTGCCAAACACCTGCGCCGCAAACTACCCAACCCCGCCTGCTCACATGCGTCACGTGGGTTCGCGTTATGAGCAGAATTCCGTGATTTCGGTAAATACCGATGAACACCGAAAATTAAACCCCCCGCCGGTTTTATAAAACTCGGAGACCCCCAAAGAAAGGCCGGCACAAGAGCTGTCCTTGAGTAGGAAAGACCAAACATCACGGAAGTAAAAACTTTAAGGTAATGGACATTGTGGCATATACTGAACGGATATCGGTGTATACGGACTGCAACGAAGCCATTAATGCTCTACAGGGCCCCGCACCAGTCGGCATCACAGAGCATGCCTTCAAAGGAATCTGCCCCCAACTTCTCACGGACAAGGACATTGCGGTTCGGGTCCGCTGAGTCCCGGGCCACCCCGGCAGTAGAGGTAAAGAGGAAGCTCGCGAGCTTGCAAGCGTGACGCATACTTCCCACCGCTCGGAGCCCGTGGTGCATCTCCACGGCCTCGAACTCAGACATGAAGAACAGAAACGACTGAAACAATCAATCTCACATTTATTTCTTGGATGATTCCTCGCCAGCAGACCTCCCACGCGAAGCCCAAGTGCTAGTCACGACGGTGCGCACAGATTTCGCACATCACGGATGATACGAGGGACAAGTGGCAGAAACACCACACGAAAAGACAGTAGCAACCTTCACCAGATTCAGAAGGCGCAGACAGCGGGAGCTTTTTGACAATGTTTCATGCAGCAGTGAATGTGGGACCCAGCTGAAACACTTAATTTTTGAGCGTGCAGGGCTCCAAACCGTACGCGCTAACACCGGCCACCGGAGGTGACGTCTTATGAACTCTGAATTTCGCCTAAAACGCGCAATAAAAGCACTCTCCTCACACTATGACGACTCGCGTGCGAGGCCAGCCTAGTGATGCGAATATAATTCCCTACCCCAATCCCATTCCCTACTAGGCCAAGGACATTGCGGCTTAACCGAATAAATTCATTCATTCCTCTTTGACTCTTAGATGGCGCGAATACAACAGTAATATCATTATTAATAATAATTATGATTTTGTTTATGGAAGAATGAAAAACTGAACGTCTTGTTGAGGTTCCATCTCACACGCGAAAGGATAAACAAATAGGACGGAGCACAAAACACGATATATTTTTCAACCCGAAGGAAAAATCCATCAATGTAACGCTGTCTGGCAGTCGATGTTTTCTAGTGGACACCTGTCTGTGCCTGACTGTACGTCAAGCATGTCTGATTGGCTAACAAGTTACTCTGACCGACAGTCAAACTCCAGTCAGACTCCGCTTGTCGGCTTTCTGATGGTTTCCTGGTGGCAGTCGGCCGCCGCGAAATGCCGTCAAGATTTCTTGGTGGCGATTCTGACTGTACATCGATTGTCTCTGACTGTACGTCAAAAAGCTTTGACGTGCAGACAGACGTACGGTCAAAGGACGTAAAGTTCGTTCGGATACCACTATTTCGTCAAATCTATGAATACGAAAATAATCTATGCACGAGAAAACGATTTCGGAACGTGAGCCCATAAAACCGCTGATGTTAGAGATATGACAAGCCGGGCACCCGACAAACCTGATCAGAAGCCCGCCGAAAATGCCGAACACGCCACTTTCTACTTTCGCCACTTTCGCTTCGCCCATAGAAGCTTCGCCGAGCTTCCATGAACGATCGCTCTCAACTCGTTTTGTTTGCGCGCTTGTGCCACCCTGTCGATCCAGCCCGGGCTCTACAATGTCTTATGTTTTAGTAGAATTTCCCCTCGACAAGACCCAGTCTGTGGTGAGTTCCGACTATAGCCTCGTTTACATGAAAGCGACTTCAGCGCATCGACTCCACTCGTTCTTCGAACGAAGCCGACGCGGCAACGTTTATGATGAATGCGGACTAGAAGGTGGCGCCACACCGTGTCAAAGCTCGAAGTTATGCAGTTCCGGCACCAGCCGCACCACGTTTTCCGGTTCGTCGCACGTGGAGGCATTTCGACGCGTTCAGTGAACGTAGATCGTGCCCGCTGTCTTCGGTGCTGTGGAAGAAGTTACGAGACGGAAGAAACATCAGAACCCAAGCGTTTAGTGCTCCAGGCCGGGCCCCCGGGTCACTCTGGACCAGAGGCGACGTGTGTGCGCACGCTTTGAGGACGCCTCCGCGCTTCGCCGCGCCAGACCTCGCTGATCGCGACCGGACCCAGTGTTGCCAACCTATTTTTCGAAAATACCCCACGCCAGCGTCTAGAGAACCCTACATTACCCTACGAATGTTTCTTATTACCCTACAATTTACCCTACGAGGCAAATTTTTGTTCAAATGATACTGTTGCATGGATCATGATGATACAGGGTAATATTAATGCCGTACAAAACGACAGGGCACGCATTCACGCGCATACCTGCGTTATTTTAGAACACCATGCTTGCATGTGGGCTGTGTAGCATCAACACAACAGTGATATGTAGCGAGCGCACACACTTCCCCAGCCAACATGTTTAGCTGATTTGTCGCCAAAGACGAGCTACCAAAATTTAAACTGAAACTATAGTCTTCAAACTGCCTACCGACTTCACAACGTGCTGGGAAGCCCCGCGGGAGCTTTGAAATCGGTCTCCGTACTCGTGAATCATCGGTGATCGACACTCTATGGGCACGGTAATGAAAGAGTTAATTGCGACGCGCCATAACAAAAGAGCGCCCAGGACGAGTGATAATTCCAGCTATGGTGATTTGCAGCATGCGCACCTTACGTCAGCGCCTAGAAAAGCCCAGTTGAACAGGTGGCTGCCGGTTCGGGTGGGCTAGGGTGGTCTCGCCAGCGGTGCCACGTGTTTCTCAGGTGTAACAAGGACCGCCGGATGGACCAGGGTCATCAGAGAAAAATTGGCGGGAACATGTCCCCTGGGAAGATACCTCTTCTGGCTCCAAACTCTCTCTGTGAAACTCCCACTCCTCCCACCTCTCCCACTTGCTCCAGCTCTCCAATACTCTCCAACTTACTCCAACTTGGTGTGTGGTGCTCTCTGTTAGAACGTCTTGCAACTTGGATACTTTCGTTTTGCATGATGTCGTGGTGTGGCAGCAGCTGCAGCACACGGGTCGCAAAGCTATGCAAAGCTTGCACGGCAGCTTTTTTTTTATTATTGTATTTTTGCTGGTTGTATTATGCTCGCCGTTGAAGAAGCAACGTCTGAAAATATCCTACTTTTGGCGGGGAAATAACCGGACGGCCCTACAACCCTACAATGTACCGAAAATGCCTAAAATACCCTACAAGCAGGGTAATTACCCTACGGTTGGCAACACTGACCGGACCCCGAGTCTGAAAGGCTGCCGACCCATTGCAGTTTGGCTCGGCATCTGGATGCGCTGGTGTGCTTGGTGACAATACGACAATACTTGGACAACTCGGATACCGCTTGCCCGCCGGAACTTCCCGATGGACTCAACACTGGATACTGTGCTTGTGCGTGCTGTGTGTGTGTTCCGTGCACCGTGTTTGGTGACGACACGCACATTGCATTGTCTGTTGCAGTGGGCGGCAGCGCTTCGAGAGTAGGTTCTGCGCTCGCGTCGGTCTGCCGGCCGGCGCTCGCCCGGCGGCGACGTTCGCGCTGCGGGCGCACGGATACTGACGCGCCTATCGTTGCCCTGGATGGATACCCACTGACCTCGGCTTTGAACCTTTATATAGTGCGAAGCTGCCGACCCATTGCAGTTTGGCTCGGCATCTGGATGCGCTGGTGTGCTTGGTGACAATATTTCGACAACTCGGATACCGCTTGCCCGCAGGAACTTCGCGATGCACTCAACACTGGATACTGTGCTTGTGCGTGCTGTGTGTGTGTTCCGTGCACCGTGTTTGGTGACGACGCCTGGACGACCGTGTGCGCCGCCGGAATTACCGCTGCGCTCACCACTGGACTCTACAAAAGTATTTCGTTATGCTCTTAGCCGTTACAACCGAGAGATCGTCGCAATTTCAGACCCAGTCCGTCTGGGTCTGAAATCGCGACGATCTCTCGGTTGTAACGGCTAAGGGCATAGCACCAAATTCTTTTGTAGAGTCCGGTGGTGAGCGCAGCGGGAATTCCAGCGGTGCACCGCCTGGGTCTAAAATTGGGGCTGGAAATGCGCGGTTTCAGGGTGGATACGAACTGGTGCCCCAATTTTGGGTCTGGGCGGAACCGGCATTTTTCATTCCGGCGTGTATCTGACATTTTCGTACGCGGTCCTTTTACCTGAAAAACGCAAATTTGGAAGGTACATTCCATCAAAGACCACCACATACGTAATTTGGGACATTCCATCAGTGGCAGTCAGACGTCATCTGATGGACCATCAGGGCACGTTCCACCAGGGCTGCTGACTGGCAGTCAGACGTCATCTGATGGACCATCAGGGCACGTTCTACCAGGGCTGCTGACTGGCAGTCAGGTGTCATCTGATGGACCATCAGGGCACGTTCCACCAGGGCTGCTGACTGGCAGTCAGTGTCCCAAATTACGCATCTTGATGGAATTTTCAATAGGGAACTAGCATGTTTTATTCCTCTCCTTCCGAGATTTGTTGACGCGTTTGGTGGGCGGTTTTGTTTATTCTTGTTTGTTGTTAGTTGAAATATGTCGTGTTCTATCCTCCTTCTTATTTGTTTATTTGTGTGTAAAAACATTCATGACAATTTATAAAGAACACTCCGGCCCACAAAAACAAAGACTGATTGTTTGTGGGCCAGGCAAGCCTACACAACTCCTAAACATAGTGAATATTCATTCTTCTCAAAAAATATCCAGTGCTTCTGCCACAACGAAAAAACATTCAACAATATTACCTCATGGTCCAATACAGGATGAATAATGCAAAGTAATTCGGCACAAAGCAAATAAACATTGAATGCTCAAGACAAAACGTTCAGGGAAATTCATCCCATATCGTTTCCTTGACACCAGTGTTTGAGCAGTTTCTTGGCTCTCCTCGTAAAAGATAAGCCAACTAAGTCATATGTTCTGTTATTACAGAATAAAGCTACATACTAGCATTTTGTGTCTTCGCCAAAATTAGTCAATATTTTAGGTACCATATCCTTCAGTATGTCTTAGGTTTTTATTTATTATCTTAGCTTTTAAGGTTTATAATAGTAATGGTGCCTTGTCACAGTTCCTAAATGGTAAGCATCCATGGATCATTTAATATTTTATTGATTGCGAAAGAGGGGTGATTAGGGCACATACCGGGTGACACTTTTTTATCCGAAACAGATATTTTAAAAAGCGTCTTTACTCCTACGTGAATGCCGTTTTTCCTATATGTTTCTTGAGCTCGGCGGATACTCGAGAGGCGAGCAACCGTCACAGTTTGGTAAGTAATTAACTAAGCTCCTTATTAACTTTTTAATTGCTGCAAATTAACTTAGGGTTCCACTTAGAAAATTACTGAGTGTTATCGAAAACCACTAAATCAACTCTTCTTTAGAACGGCCGGAAGCTCGTGGGAAACTCGGGGGCACGCCAAAGATTCCACTCGTGAAGCAGGCGCAAAGATAGCAGTGGCAGAACGCGATAACGATATAAACATCCGTGTTCCAACAATGCTGGCTTTGCGCCTGCTTCACGAGTGGTAACTTTGGCGCGCCCTCGACTTTCCACAAACTTAAAGTCTTTCTAAAAAGAGTTGATTCAGTGGTTTCCGATGACGCTTATTAAGTTTCTAATTGGAACCATGCGTATATTTTCACTAATAAAAAGTTAATTAACGAATTTTAGGTAATTATTCACCAGACAGTGACAGGTTGTTTCCCTCGAAAGTTTGCCCAGCTCGAAAAAACATGTAGTGAAGCCAACATTAATGTAGCAGTAAATACGCCTTTTTTTAAAAATCTGTTTCGAATAAAAAATATTACCCGGTAGATCAAACTTGAACAGGTGTTCTGAGCACAGACGTGCCCTGCGTGTTAGTGTCACGCCTTTAGTTCCTGACTTTTCAGTAAATCAATCAATACAATTTTTTTAGGCTGGAGTCAGAACTCTGAAGATTTAAGAAATCATAGGTTTAAATAGATTTAGACATCTAATGTGAGGTGTTTCGACCGCACAACCACTAATTTGTAACAAAATTTCGAAATCAAGTTTTTTTTTTTTTGATAACTCATTAGGGTAAGTTTGTGATTTCATTGACATAATCCTCACCGTCCCGATGTAAAAAAACAAGCTGTAGACGTGAAAACTGTGTCTAACCAGAACAGCTAGTGTTTGAACGCATAGGCCTTTAGAGTTTATGCAAGAGTCAATGCAGACCCAAGCTTGTAGACATTGAGTCATTGGTAAGGCCGCACACCTGCCCCGGCGCTATACGGTTGTTTTTAGCAGAATGTACCCCTCAAACGACACTGTAAGTACTTGCGCAGACGACGAACGTCCAAATAGCCGTCACCCACGAACCTTGACCGTCGTTTAGAAAGAGCAAATCGATACGGGCCCCCCAATCTGCGCGGGACGCCTTATCAAGCGTCAATCGGCTGCGCCCTTGGTAGAGAAATCGAACTACGACGGCGAAATGGAAAGGCTCATGCCCGCTTCTTGAGCTAATGTCGGTCTTTCTGTTTCGTCCGGTTGTTCATGTGGAACGGTTCTGCTGCTTTTGAAAGTATACTTTAGTGACCTACGCCTCATTTAATATCAGGTGTGCGGTCAAGTGATTGAGAACTTATAAAGAGCTTAAATTTCACTTAGTGTCGTAGAATTTATTTATTTATTTATTTGTACCTTCAGGGCCCTGGGGCATTACAGAGGGGGAAGGGGAGGGGGATTATAATGAAAAATTAATTAGATAAAACAAGGAAATATGAGACTAATCCTAGCAAATCCGAAAACAGTATTTTTTTTTTTTTCAAAATCAGCATGATTTAAGGCCGGTTCAGGCACTTGCGGTTGAGTGCGTTTGACTGCGTTGCGGCGAGAACCGAAAGCGAGTCACCGGACATCTGTGCTTCGTATGAAGCGTGGAATCCAATTCAAGGAATCTTCCTGGCACGCGATATAAGCAGCAGGGATGTCCTGGTGTCTCGCTGCCGCAACGCAGTCACACGCAGTCAAACGCAACTGTGTGAACCGGGCTTAAGAGCTTTGGCTATGGATGTGGTGAGGTGATTGCAGTCAATTAATGTACAGTGGGTAGCGATACCACCTAGAATGCGCAAACGTCCGCCATGCAGTACAAACCACGATGTAGCACGGCTACTGTGCCTGCGTCGAGGTCGGGGAGGTATCGCAGGCGGCGGGTGAGTATACACATACACCTCCACTGCCGTCCTGACTCTCCACTCGGAGACTGCTAGACCGTGTAGTCTGTACAGCCTGGTCGCCGTTTGCGCATTCTCGCTCATATCACTAACCACTGTACGTCTTGCCTTGACCCTCTTGCCTTGGTTTTTGCGTTATTTCGACTCTGTCTTTCGCAAACGTAAGAGGTATGATCTAAAGCAGGCGTTGGTGGAACACTCTGAAATACCCACTTTATTTAGGTTATTGCTGTGTGAAGATACGTAAAATGGTTCCAGTAGAAGCTCATAATTTAAAAAATGGCTTGTAAAAAAAATTAACTCTGAAACAAATATAAACCAGAAAAGTTTCGCTGTAAAGAGAGATTAGAAAAAGATAATCTATTTTTTATTGATTTTGCACTTTATGTACAATGAAAGTTGGAAAAATAAAGCACACAGATTTATCCTAGACAGCTCCCAAGGCGCCGACAAGACTCTTAAGCCGTGTTCCAAAATTTACTCTATCTTACTCCGGGGTTTAGTGCCTTGGCGTTCGAAAACCTACCCGCGTCCAGCGTTTTTCAATCTGTGTTGTCACGTGACACTACCCGCCCGAGTAACTCGGATCCATTTGGGTAAGATTTCGAACACAGCCCTAGTTTTAGGGTTCCCTACACGGGGAACTCCGAAAGCTGCGCACCTAGAGTCACTAAGAAGATGGAAATGGCAGAGAGAACCTTCAGTTGTTTCGCCTCCAGCGCGAGCTTTCTACCTTCGATGATGGCTTTGGCCTCTCGTAAGCGTCGAGCGTGCACGCGCAGCCAAAGCACGGCGGAAGGCAACGCGTGTGTGCCGGATGCCGGGTGTGAGAAAATGGCGCCCTGCCCTTCTCATGCTGTCAGTGCCTATGCGGAGCGCAAGTTCGTCTGCTTCTTTGCAAGGGTAGCCATGATGTCCGAACGCCGAGCTCTCATTGGGCGCGTTGAAGAGCGGCTCCCTCAGCTCCGAATGGAGTCACTCGAGTCGGAGTCCTCGGAGCGCCTACTGAACGGCACAAAAAAACCGCGGCTCCAAACCTGATTCTACGCTATTTCCACTCCCTCCCCTGTGATAGACTGTCTCCGAATAAAATGGAAGCAGACGATGGCGAGCACGATCGCTTTTATTTGACGCCGGTATTGAAAAAGTCTTGACAAGGTCGTTGAAAAAAAAGCGAGTGACTGTACACATCAGCGCTGCTGTTCGAAGCGATGCAACGTGATCGAGCCCTTCGCTTGGCGGTGCAAATGCAGCTACTGTTATAAAAACCGACAAAAAACGTGGTCAGCACACGCAAAATATAGACCTCGGCGAATCTACGCCGCCGGTTGCGATACCTTTATACGGCCATACGTTTGTTCTGCCCTTCGTAACGAACTTCCTTTAAAATGTATTCGTACAAACACAGGGAGTTCGGCCGCGCTAGGAGATCAAGGTTTTGTCGGCCGAAGCGAGCGTCATCCAACATGCACCCCGATTTAGCTACGCAAAAACAAAACATCAATCGGGATCATGCTCTGCGTGAGTGTCCAACCGGCTACCGAATTCGCGTTCATACCCTGCCTTGCTCTGTTCAGCGCGGGACTATCGTCGATATTCACCGAGTTTCCGTGCAACGGCGATCAAGTCACGGCGTGAAAGGGACGTTTACGTTGTTTATTATCATATTCAAACAAAACAAAATACGGTCCAATGTATTTCCCAAAAAGAGCCTTACCTGGAAAATAGATTCGAACGCGTTATTCGTCTTACCTTCAGCACTTTTCATTAACAAAAGCGAGCAGACCGCACACCCGCGACAAAACCAACGCAGCTTATCCCACCATTTTTTTTCTCTTTTAGCGCCGGAAATTGTCACCAGTCAGGAAATGACGTCATCTTTAGCTCCTATGACTCTGCGTGCACCGTCTCCAGACTCGGTGCTTCGGAGCATGGCTCCAAAGCCCCAGAGTTACGTGCACCGGAAGTGACTTTTGGCCGTCCAGTGGAAAGAGTCAGTGACTCCTTGACTCCGGAGTCACTACTGAACGCGCCCATTGGCTGATTGCAAAAATAGTGGGTAGACCTCGAGGCATCTAGCATTGAGGTCTACCCAGTATCCTCTCAATCACAGCCAATCAGAGCTCGGCGTCGTTCTGACGTCACCGCGACTCCTGTGCTAGAAGCAGACGACTTTTTCTCCGTATTGAATACGGCGCCTGGAACTCATCTTTGAGTGGTGCGTTCAGCGTCCTAAAACGACCATGAGTCGAGGGTCTCGAGGTGGCCCCAAATGACGTCACAGAAGCCGGCGCGTAATGCTGTTGCATGTCGCGATCCTGGCAGTTCTTTGTGGAAGTTTCGGCAAAGAGAGCGAGCGAACGCAAGTGTCGCAGTCATGCCAGCGTCCAGTTCTTGTGGCAGCTAAAGTTCCAGCGGACCGCCGTCAAGCTGAACACGGACCCATAAAGCAGAACAGGCGTGTGTCGTATGCACAACCGCTGGTGCGCCCCCGGCCAGGACCACGGCGGGCAACGACATGACACAAGTGTTACGCCACCAGGTGAAAACCGAGGGATCACAAACAAGGACGTGGTACGCACGTTAATCGGAGGTTCGTTCCATGCGCTATAACGAGACAGTTGAGAGTTTTAGAAGATCGTACCCTACGGAAAGCGGACCCAGTGGGCGCGTGCTCGATAGGTGCTTCGAAGCGACGGCACGAGCTCCCGCCAGCAAAGCGAACCTCTCGCGTACGGTCTACTAGTAGATGTCCTTATTAAAGAATTTAGGCAACCGTTTTTTTTTTTTCACATCCGACAAGGTACGATAGGCCCTCCGGTACGAAATGTGCATGTGCTACAGCAGAAGACTCACACGTTCGCAGTTCGTACAGGAGGGCACATCGTACGATATCGGATGTGCAAAAATGGTTTCCTAAGACTTCCTAGTATGTCCGACCGCAGCCAGCGATACGATAAGATGGGGCCAATCAGGCAGTGCCAATAGTGTTTCCTCATGGCGCGCGTTGTCTTTGTGCGTTTGCTGTCATCGGCTGAACCAATCACGTGCACTGAATGTGGCGTGATCCTGCATTTTTTTCCCTGCGTGATTACCTTAGACGGTGATCGGAAACGTACAAAAAAAATGAGCGCTATGGCAATACACTTTTTTTTTGCGGTGCTTGATTGGCCAAATGGGATTGTAGCTTTGTATGCGGATATTCTGAAATGCAGTATAGGGAGGTTTGGCCACTCGATGTTTGACGCCTTCGCGCTACGATCCACAGCGGAAGGAGATGGGGCTTGTCTTTCCACTTGGTATTGTCAGGTACCACTTGCCTCCCGTTTCTTGGCGTAGAAGCTGTCGATGACCACCCCAACAAAGAGGTTGAAGACAAGAAGGCCGCCGACGACGAGAAACAGGGCGAAGTAGAGGAGCGACCACCGGTTCGCTTCCAGGCGAGGCTGCCGGTCGACGCCCGTGATGTCCATCGCTCCCTCGGCCACATCAATCCAACCTTCGAAGGTGGCCTGTGTGTCCAACGCGCTTGACGTTACAGACGCAATGAGCCCTTCGTCCTGCTGTCACACCAATAGAAAAACGTCAGCGTTCAACGATGGACCGGATAGAGCTAATAATGATGATGCGACTTTTCCTTTTCCAGAGTGCGACATTTTTTTGCGTAACGATGGCACCTAGCGGCGGCCGCATGAAGCTAAATCGGGGCAGTCTAGGCCTCTCTTGGAGAATATAGGCATCAGCAATACACTCTAACTACATCTTTTCTCTAAAAGGGCCATGCCATAGCAATCACACTCATAAATGTAGTTTCAATGAACGTTAATTTATCCATCATCGTTCATCTCCAATCTTGCTGCATGATCTTGACTCTTGAAGAGTAGCAGAAACAAGTTATCCGCATGCGTGAGCTTCTAGCGCTGTTAGATGACATGCGACAGCTACTCTTCCATGACTACGCAGGCCTGGAGAGCTGCAGAGACTGTCTCCCGAATGAACTTCACTCACCCCCCGTTAGATGTGATTTTACGCTCTATAGGTGGCGCAAGTCAGCACCCGATCTTTATGGTTCAGCCGTTCGGATCTATCCATCCATCATAGATCTATATGGTTCATTTGTTTCGTCTGATATTTTGCCCGTCTCTGTCTTCTCCGAAGCTTGAGCGAGTTTTCACCTTTACACTTGGTTTTACCCCAACAACCGTAATAAAAAAACTCCGACTCCTCACGGAACATTAATAAGTCCCCCTATTATGTGGAGAATTAAGATATATGTAGGTGTATTTTTAGATTAGATATATGATATTGTATCAAGATGTGCACTTTCTAAACACCAAAAGCATCATTTCTTCCTCCGACAACCAAATCTTGTAAGAACTACTTCGGGGCATGTAAACTAAGCGCAAAACTCGCTTCTTTTTTTCTTTTTTTTTTGTGATAACGAGCAGAGTTTGGAAGTTGAGTTCGCGTATGAGCAGAACCCTTCTCGGACAATGTTCATTAACTCGAGAACGTACCCCGGGGGCATCATCCAAAGAGGGAGCGACATTTTTTAAGAGTATTTTCTTTTTTTTCTTTTTATAGCTTAAGCTATCTAGTTTAAAGAATAACCACGATTTTTTAAAAGTATTCATTAAAAAAAAATGGCGAGCGGCCAGTACTTTCCGCGAATTCATAAGACAAGTAGCGTCTGATGCTAAAACTGACTGTTTCTTTTTTTCTTATTTTTTCCAGAGACTGTGTCTAGCTTTGGGAGAAACTATCATTCATGTCGCAAATAGTAAAATTTTATCTGACTTCTTGTGCTATATGCTGTAACTGAGTCTGAGCATTTGACGATACATAGTCCTCGTTTTTCCAGTGGGAAAAAACATGGTTCACTTGTCTCGGTAGAGGCACATATTTTGCAGACTCCCGCCTTTCCTTAACTTTTTATCGGCGGTAATCTGCATTGACCCTATTAGCGTGCCTGTACTGAATATTGTGCAATTTCAATCATGTATTCTTTCCTGGGAAGTTTTCAGATTAGACGCGTCTAAAGACCGTGAAACTAGAAAAGGTAGGGTTTTCTCTGACTACGAGGCAGTACAAAAACGAAAACAGAAAAAACGAAGAATTTTTATTTTTTATTTTACATTGGTAGTTAATGTTTGTTTGGTTTTCGTCTGCAAAAAAGGCTCATGTATACGAACGCCAAACCCCACTGTCCATCAGATGCACTGCTCTTCCTCTTCCCTTCGTTTCTCACACACGATAATGCTCCCTCTCGCTCCCCCCCCCTCCTTTCGCCCCTGTAGGGCCGCAGTGTTCCGAAAAAACCCACGTGATTACGGGGACAGCCGACGATGAGCGATCTTCGCCTCCACATCGGTCCTTCACGTACCCTGACGCGAACGTGACGTGAGTGTCAGGTGACGTCACGTGATGTAATGATATCACGTCACGGCACGTATTTTACCACATGACGCTGTGACATTAGAGTGTGACTTCACTGCGTCACGTGACGCCAGTGTCCTGTTACGTCACAGTTTCATGTGACGTACATGTATCACGTGATGCTGTGTCGTCGCACTATCTGGTTTTGACAATATTACCGCCAAGTTTAGCAGAGAAATTTACCAGCCACAACCTCCAGAGAATACACTCCGGGATTCCTTCAGGAACGTCGCCAATAAAGGCGCTGTCACATTGAGGAAACAGTTGGACAACTTCGCCCGACAACACGAAAGCAACATGTTTCCGGTGACCCTGTCACATTGAGACAACATCAACTGTTGGGAAACATGTTTGTTTGTTTTTTCGCTCAGCCCAACCGTGTTGCCCGATATGTGCTCCTACAATCAGAGAACGCCCGGTCAAACCTAGTTGACGAGACGACCAACACGGGAAACATTCAGCCATCTTGTTTGTTCGACTTTTCTACGTGTGCGGTGCGGCTTCGCTGGAAATGTGCCTCGACAAACTTCCAAAGCGTTCGAAGGAACAATCTTTCCCACGAGACAACTTCCACCAGTGCCACGGATAGCGAAAATTGACATGAAAGGTATTTGGCGGCCCTCTCTTTATCAAGATGCTATTCATTCCTCTAACAACGCCGCTGGTCCTAGCCAACGACGACTAATTGTATGCAAATTTTGTGATATCCGCCAACCTATGGGGTCATTCTACGTTTTATTAGTTCTGTCTACCGTTTACTGTACCTTAAAGTGTTTTGTGTAGCCTAGCGCTCAAGCGTAATTATTTAAAAAGCGCGACTGGCGGTTCAGCCGTCAAAACGATCGGTATAATAAGTACCATTTCCAGTGCTGTCCATTTGACATTCCTGTCTACTTTCGTCACGCAGACTTTCTGGGTTTTAAATCAATTTGACGTGCCTCCAGCTGCCCTTAGTCAACCTACAAATATCTACGATTACTTTCGGAATTGGTGGTTGCAAGATCCGATTTTTGTATCACTCGCTTTTGTCGATGATTTTTGACATATTTTCAACGAGTAAGTACGCTTACTATTTTTATCATTGTGGGGATATGTGGGTTTCTCCTTTCCGACAATAGAAATCTCGACTGACTGTTTGAATGCTCAAGAGAGTACCTGTGACACATTTCGATTAACGCTTTTCGTAACTTACGTACACATATTTTTTTTTCAAATTATCTCAGCCGCACATTAAGCTCGAATGTTGCTAATTAGAATTTATCAGCTTTTTTTGGCTAAATTTTTAAAGATACAAGTTACTGATGGCGTGGTTCACGCTCGAAGAAATCTCTACTGTCGTCTTGTCGGCACAAAATTCGGTCACCCACCGAACGGGGCGACACGCGTTGTTTAACACAAGTCGCTGCTGTTTTCGTTGCCGAAAGCTGTCACAGCGAGGCAGCATTCTCGTTGTCGTCCGTACTGCGCTAGATGTCTCCGCAAAGCGACCGGTCTGTTGGGCAACAAATTCAGCAACCAACATGTTGCCAGTCTGTTTATCAACGTGTTGTGTCGATGCCGCCGACGTGTTTCCTCAATGTGTCATGGGGTCTTAACGGACAAGGAAGCCACTGACCACCTGGAGCAGCGCCAGTGAGGCGTCGGCCAGGTTGTCGAAGGTGACCTGGGCGTTCTCCCAGGCGAAGCCCAGCATATGGCAGGTCTCCCTGTCCGGCACAATGTTGGAGTCCAGCGGCTTCCCTCCCGCGTCGACGCAGCTGTACAGCCGGCCGGAAACATGCTCACGCCCACCACGCCGAAGATGACCCAGATGAAGGCGCACACGATCAGCACGTTTCCGATCGAGGGCACCGACGCGGCCAGGGCGTCCACCAGCAGCTGACACCGGAGGAAGGACGAAACAATATTTGGGTGCCAAGTACTTCACTAGGAAATATATCTCACACCGCGAGAATCATATGGCCTCGGCACTGGTAACTTCTGCCTAGTTGGAACCGCTGGACGCGCGCAACCTTGAGCCTTGCGTCAGAATCGCCGACAGCGCGTCGTGCACCGTCTCACGAGCGCTACATTAGGGAGTTTAGGGAACCGCAAGTTTGCACATCTCGATTCGGTACATGAGACGCCTCCGGTACGAACTGCGCATGTGCTACTGGAGAAGACTCGCACATGCGCAGTGCGTACCTGAGGGCCCATCGTAGCGAATCGGATGTGCAAGAACGGTGCCCTAAAACTCTATATTAGCATGCCACTTCGTCAAGACGGCATGCGGCTCCTATCGTCGAGCTTGGGCGTGTTTGCCGCTTAAAGGGCAACTCCGCTCAATTCCGAAAATGTAGGCTTACATGTGATTCCATTTCACAAAGCACTACTAAACAGCTCTACGTCTTCGGATACGCGAAATGTGGAATATTATTTGTGTAATCTCAATTTAAACATCAGCTGATACCGAAACCGAAACTTCGGTTGCGTCAGGCAACATTGATCTCGTGTCATCAGAGTCATGGCCACGTCACGTCGAACCACGTGGTCTTGTGACGTTCGTGGGGGCGAGGTACAGGACACGCGACGCGGGCAGGTCGCTTCGCATGGCGTGGACGGTGATGGCCCGGGGAGAGAGGGGAAGGGGAGAACACGAAAGAGGAGAGGGGGAGCGGAGAAACCGGACATGCGATAAACGCGCAGGGCAGCGCAAACTAGCGCATCCGCGTTACGGTGATCACGTGGACGCCGTAGAGCCAACACCGGGAGGAGCAACTCATGACGTCATCGTTCAATTTCGCTCTGAGAAGTAAAAACAAACAAAACGTGAGAATGACGTAGTCATGCCTCTGACGTAGTGGTTCAACGTTTGCCGCTCCAACTCCGTCCCATTGACTGCGCTGACGATTGCGCCTCACGTCGCACGCTAGAGTTGGCAGATTTCGGCGACTTGGCTCATTTGAAAGTTTGCTGGCCAGTTTATTAAATATATAGACGGAATTAGATCGCAATATTTGACATGGGGTCTTCCTACATGATACTGAAGAGGGCTGCATAGTTTTCTAAATATCAGAGCCGAAGCGGAGCGTCTCTTTAAAGGGCAACTCAGCTAACCTGGAAAATTAGGCTACGCGGGATTCCATTTCACCAAGCACTACTAAACAGCTCTACGCCTTCGAATTCGCGAAATGTGAAATATTATTTGTGTAATCTTAATTTAAACATCAGCTGATACCGAAACCGAAACTTCGGTCGCGTCAGGCAACATTGGCCTCGTGTTGTCGTAGAGTCATGGCCACGCGTCGACGTCGAACCACGTGGTCTTGTGACGCTCGTGGGGGCGAGGAACAGGACACGCGACGCGGGCAGGTCGCTTCGGATGGCGTGGTCCGTGGACGGTGATGGCCCGGGGAGAGGGGGAAGGGCGAACACTGAAAGAGGAGAGGGGTGGAGCGGAGGAAACAGACCGATAAGCGCGCAGGGCAGCGCAAACCAGCGCATCCGCGTTACGGTGATCACGTGGGACGCCCTTGGGCCAACACCCGAAAGGAGAAACTCACAGACGTCATCGTTCGATTTCGCTCTCGAGAAGCAAAAACAAACGAAACGCTGAGAATGACGTAGTCATGCCTTTGGCGTAGTGGTTCAACGTTGGCCGCTCGAAACTCCGTCGCATTGACTGCGCTGACGATTGCGCCTCACGCTCGCACGCTAGGAGTTGGCAGATTTCGGCGACTTGGCTCATTTGAAAGTTTGCTGGCCAGTTTATTAAATATATAGACGGAATTAGATCGTAATGATTTGACATGGGGTCTTCCTATATGATACTGAAGAGAGCGCATAGTTTTCTAAATATCAAAAATGAGCGGAGTCGCCCTTAAAGGCCCTGCAATCATATTTAAGCGTCTACCTTTTTTGCGGTTTCCACGTCTCTTGGGGTTCGGGCAAGCCAGCGGGCACGGAGAGAGTAACTAAATATCAGTGCGTCATATTTTAACCGGACGACGCGGAAACCTCCTCCACCTACGAGGGCGACCTGCGTTGCCGAAAGCGCGCGATATGTGACGTCTTAGGTCCTGGCCTTACTACTGGTCAGAGCCGCTAAAAGCTTTTTTTTTTAGTCGAGATACAAAATATAAGTGTCGCGAACCGTTTCAATTATGTATGAAAGTAGTTTATGTTCAGTATTTTAGATCAGAAAAGAAACAAATGCAGTTTATAAAGTACGGAAACAAGAAATGACCCGTCGACATACCCGCCACCAAGCGGCGGAAAAAAACGGCGCATACTAGAAAGGGCTAGTGGGATGAGGCACCGCGAACGGCGAGCGTAGAAAGGTCCCGGGTGTACGCGGCGGCGCTGCGGTCGTATACCGGCTCGAGGATCGGACCGGTTCCGAGCGTTCCGAAGGCCTTCGGCGCGGGCCCTGCTGGCGATTTGTCCATTTGGCGGTATGGCAGCGCGAAGTGGCTCCCGTTCTGAACTGATCTTTACCCCGTGTTTGCTGTCGTTTGTGGCCAATGAAGTGTTATGCCGAGATAGTCTTTAATCGCGCAGCAAATGCAATTCGAGCCGCCCTGGCCGCCCGCTTCATACAGCCTATCCAACACATGCTTTAGTGGCGCCCTCTCGAGCCGTCGACACGGAGTGCGGCAGCCGTGAGCGCTCGATGAGCTCACTATCCCTCCTCTAGTTCACGGCCACTCAAGCCAGGACCTACGACGTCATGAAGGAGGTTATTTTTTGCTTGTTTTTGTAATTCTAATTTGCCTATAACTTTTAAAATAAAGCGAAATTTGAGAAAAGAAAAGTTTCATTAAGTTACTACGTTCAGTGTGCTCAGGTTCGGTACAAATTAAAAACCAGTCAAAAAGTTGTTGCAGGGCCCCTTTAAGGGGTCCGGGATCCACTAACAAATGACGTCAAACGCAGGGCCTTGTCTTCCAAGTGGCATTGGAAAAGCTCCTTGGGCTGTGTACAGAATCATACTCGAATGTATCCGAGTTACCCTGACAGATCATGCCCGGCGTGAAAAGACAGATAGAGAAACGCTGGACGCGGGTAGTGTATTCGAACGCCAAGGTACAGAACATTCCAACTCTAGAGTGAGATCGATTAAATTTGGAGCAGGGCTTTTGGTGTGTTTCGTGTTTGTTGTGCAAGCAGCTCCAAATGCGTAACTGCACAGGCCCGCACCTGCGTGCACTCTCTTTGAAGCAAATGGCGGCAGACCATTCGTCCCTCCTGTCACGCGTCTCGCACGTTCGCACAACGACGGTTGTGGCATTTTGAAACGCGAGGAATTTTATCAGGTTCTCGGTACCTCGCTGGCATCCCTCTCGCTCGGTGTAGCGCGAATGCGCGATAACGTGGACAGTGCGATGTCTCTAGCACTCTCGAGGTTTCCTTTCCAAAACGAAAGTAGGTTGCGCTTTCAGTTGCCCTGCCTAATTTAAATGAGCATAGTGGAGTGTATTCTCATAGTAGAGTATTTACTTGTACAGAGCACGACAAGGCAGTTAGCACAGACAAGCCATCAACGTTTTCTTCTGTTTTTGTTTTCTTTATTCTTAGTTTGGTTTCACATTTCCGTTTGAGGTGCTCGCTGTTCATCGTTTGCTTGTAACAGGTGACCACGAGATCTCAAACTCAACACACGGGTACACCTGGCCACCTATTAGACTGCCTTAGGACACTTAATCTCCGCAAGAGAGAGCACACAATATGAATGAAGGTTGCGCAGAGAGTTGGCAAATCTCCGTACATATTTTATAGTTTGTTACGCCTCGTTTTGAATAACATACTGAAATCATTCTAGCAACATTGTAAGCGACCATTTCTCACTGGCTATTCCGTAAATTTGATCTCTCAAATACTGGAAAATATTCTGTCTACTTATACGCAGCTCCAGGGCTACCTAATTGATGGCGTCAGTGCGCCAGTGTGTTCTCTTGGAAGCCAACATTTAAGAGAGAGCGGTTCAAATTTTGAAGAGCGTTTGCAGTGCGATGGCGGATACCTCCTGTTGAGTGGTGGCTTATGCGCAATAATAGATTTATGCACGACGACAAAAATGAAAGCCGCTTGAACTCCCCGGAAGGCCGAATTAGAGCGCAGCTCTTGAGGAGGAGGGGAAGGCACGAGGGGGGTCACGGCCTGGGGGTCACGTGAGCTCGATGGGGGAGAAATTTTCCCCGCTAAATTCTAGGGGAAACTTTCCCGCTAGATTTAGCGGGGAAAATTTTCCAGCTAAGCTTGGCGGGGAAATTTACCCATCATGCACCGCGCGGTTACGCCGACGGCGACGGCGACGCCGCTCAAGCTGGAAACGGGCGCCTAAGAGCTGCGCTCTACGAGGATAACGGACGGAGAGGTTGAGCAGGACCTCGAAACGCTTAAAACGATTGACGTTTTCTTATCTCCGGACGGTTTGTACTGTAAACGCTGCCCATAAGTCACGCGACTCTGATTGAGCAGTTGGAAATACTCTCAAATATAGGCACAGTAACTTGCACAGGGTACGGCGCACTACGAACAAACAATCATTTTTTCACCGTTAAGTTTTTTAGAATCGAGTTTTTTTTTAATTTATATAGTAGGTAATCGCTTAAGAATGCAGTAGAAGTTGTGCATTCAGCATGAGCTTTATACCTTCAAGAACACTGCGGCATCTTGTGGGCACTCCAGCCAAAACACGAAGGAAAGCAACGAGCGCGCGTGCTGGACGTGGATGCTTCTTCGGCATTTTTATTACAGCACTTATTCGTTGCCCATAACCCAAGCGACAAACAAGTGTCAACACAAATATCGCGACGCGGCCTCACCTTCATTCCTGCAGCAGCAGTGAAATCATGCGCACTGGTCGGAGAGCCCGTGGCTCTGCAGAGCGTGCTGAGGGAACCCTGCGACCGGCCATCTCCAGAACCTCGTAGAGCAACGAAGTCTGCGCATGGAGACCGTCACCAGACGACTACATCACTGAGCCTCTCAACACGCCAGCCCGTAACTGCTTCATTGGCCAACAAGAGCCTGTGATTGAGGAACACGTAAAAAAGGAAAGAAAGAAGAGGGTCAGTCTAAGAACGGCAAGGAGGAATCCAGCTGTCCTGACTCCAGCGCGCGCCTCGCCTTCGACGACGCTTCAGCGTCTTGTGAGTCACCAGCGTGTACGCGCAGTCGAATGGCAAGAAGAGCATGCTGGAAGCCGGCCGTTCAAAGGACGCCCTACCGTTATAGCCTGTATAAGTAAAATGAGGAGCTTCTTGCGCGGTTGCGGTGACGTCAGAAAGACGCCGAGCTCTGATTGGCTCTGATTGGAAGGATAGTGGGTAGACCAAGGCAAGCCGCCCTGAGGCTATACCACTATCCGCCGACAAAGCCAATCAGAGCTCAGCGCCGTTCTGACGTCCCACCACTCCTGCGCAAGAAGCCGACGAACTTGCGCTCCATTGGGACGACAATCCAACCGTCGCACCCCTAGCGGCTAAGCCACTGGAACAGCGACATTATGTGTTCGTGTTTCTAACGCAGCGCTTGGCTGACGTGGCCGAACGTTGCGTCAGCATTCGGCTCAGGCTCGTCTTTAGTCAGTCAAGTACCGACTGAGCGCAAGACCCGGCCAACGCTGACGCGCTACTTGTGTGCAATCCTCTCGATCGGAGAAGGTGACGCCTTGTGAAGCACCGAGCCTCGCCCTAGGAAACATTGAGAGCATCTACGAGCATCATAGAAAGTCCCTCAATTACTCGATTGAGAGGTCAAGTGATTTGTGGGCCGCGTTGGCCATACGAGCTGCGAGGTGTTGCTGAAAGCGTTGATCGTCTGCCAACCCTCCGCCTTTCTTCCTGGTTTCTCCTCGCCACACAAAAACGCAGTATATGCGTACTTGCGTCCGATTTCCGGAGGAGGGGTCCCATTAACTGTAAGGGCCTCCCTTGGTTTGAGATGGATCCTCTCTTTGATCTTGGCTTTTTAGGAAAACAGCTGACAAACCGCCCCCTATTGTTTCATTGTTTGGACAATAGTCGTCCAGGGTCTCAGTAATGTGAGTCAGTTTAGGGCACTCTGATATATAATTATTATTTATGAATCTATTATTGTGTAGAATCAGTGCTGAAAGAAAGTCGCCTGCTTCAGTGCAGGGTTGGGCAGCCGTCAGAACGACGCACGAGTTCTGGTTGGTTTTGATTGGGAAAGGTGAGTAGTAAATCTCATCTGCTGTGTGCCTGGGGCCTGGTCCACCCAGCTATTTTAGGGCGAAGGTCCTTAGGGGCTTGCCATGTCCGTATGTCCGTTCGCCGTAGGCCGGCGTCGGGTGCTCGTGCTTCTGCTCGTAAGATCACGTAGCCACGAGCACGTGAGCACATGCTCACGGTCTCGTGTAGGGCAAAAAAAATTGGAAAAAAAGAAGATGAAGAAAATTATGAAAAAGAAAGAAGAAAAAGAGTAGGGGGTTCTGAGGTGCCATCCCATCTGTCTGCTTAAAAAATGAAAGCCGTTTACAACTCCCCGTAACGCCGAACTAGAGCGCAGCTTTGAGAGGAGGAGGGAAGGTACTGAGGGAGAGGGTAAACTCCTCCCTCCCTACTCCCAAACTCCTCATCCTACCATATACTCCTCCTCCTCCCCTTTCTCCCTCCCCTTCCTCCTCCTCCCTCCCTCCTCCTCCCCCCCCTCCTCCTTCTCCTCCCCTCCTCCCCTCCCTCCCTCTCTCCTCCTCCACCTCCTCTCCTCCTCCTTCCTCCTCCTTCCTTCCTCCCTCCCCTTCCTCCCCTTCCTCCTCCGCCCTCCCTCCTTACTTCTCCCCCTCCTCCCTCCCTTATCCTCCCCTCATCCTCCTCCCTCCCCTCTTCCTCCTCCACCTCATCCTCCTCCTTCCTCTCCTCCTCCTCCCTTCCTCCTTCCTCCTCCCCTCCTCCTCCCTCCCCCTACTCCTCCCTCCCCTCATCCTCCTCCCCCTCCTCCTTCCTCCTCTCCCTCCTCCCCTTCCACCTCCTCCTCCCCCTCCTCCTCTCCTCCTCCTTCCTGCCCCCTCCTTTCTGCGCGGTGCACAGGATATTCCCCATGATGCACCGCGCGGTTACGCTCGACGGCGACGCCGGCGCCGACGGCGGCGCCGCTGCCTGCTGGAAACGGCGCCTAAGAGCTTTGCGCTCTGAAAAAAAGAAAAAGAAGAAACCGCTGATATCTCCTACAGACAAGAATGAAAAGGCTCGGCATGCTGCGGCTCGGCGTCTACACAGACAAGCACCACCAGAGCTTCGTCTCGAGCAACATCATTCACCACGTGGAGATGCGGTCAATTTTTTTTCAATCGGTTGATAAGAGCTCGGCACTCGGACATCATGCGCAACCCCTGTGCAAAAGCCGACGAACTT
>JAZHYW010054826.1:0-24964 GCA_037355805.1 Ixodes ricinus
GTCCACCGCTCCGAGCTATCACCACCATGACGCGGGTGCCGTGGCAGTCACGTCATGGCGCTGATAGCACGGAGCGGTGGACGATCCGGCGTTTACGCTTCATTTCGCCGGCGGGTGTGCCATCGATATGCCGGGATTCTCGATGAGTCTGTGATCCATGTGCACGGATTAAGTGGCGGGTTGAGAGGAGGGTAAGGGGCGACTGAGTCAAGACTCCCTCCGGCTGCCGTGGCTGTGTTATGTGCCGCTGCGTTCCCTCCTGCCAATCCGATGTGTGCCGGTGTCCACCGGATGACGTAGGTTGAGGCCCACTTTTGTAAATCGTGCACTCGCTTCCTTATGGCCTGATCCTTGGCGTCGTTCGTACTAATGTTCTCGATTTCTTCGAGAGCTTCTTTGGCGTTCGTTGGTATTTTTATGGAGTCGTGTTGTGGTAGGGGGTCAGGAATAGAGGTAAAGGCTCCCCATATTGCCAGGGGTTCAGCCTGCCGGGCGTCCCCGTAGGGAGATGACAGCTATGGGCGCCATTCAGTTCCCGTAGTGTGGGGCAGTGCCGGGCCATGCCACCCTTGCCCTCGTTAAAAATGGAGTCTGTATAGATGACAATGTTGTCTCGTTCGAGCTGTTAATGCTGATTGGCAAGACGACTTCGAAGGGCCACTTATTCTCGGGGCGGAATGTGCCTGTTATCTTATTTGAATAACCGGACTGTCCCATGGGGGCTCAGACTGGGGGCCTGTTTGTCTACGTGACTCAGTTGGTCCCACGCTAAAATGCTGCGCCCTTGCACCGTATTTTCGAGTCTATTCGTTATGGTCTGTTGAGCATCAGTGTATGCTGCCATTATAAGCGGTAAAGTCACTAATTCTATAAGCCGTTCTATCTGTGTATCGATGGTGCGGGGAGTGGCACGATGCGAGTAGCTTTACAACCTCTATATTTTTCTTCGAGAGAACGTAAATTGAAAATTCATATGAGAAGTTTGCCGTCAGCGACTGCTCGGGCCAATGTCTGACAGGCCATTTGTCGCGCACCCCAGTATTTGTCAGACATTCGTCGTATAGTATGTAGTAGTGGCCTCCATCGTTGTCTGAGTTGTCGGATCCAAGTTCGCGGGCTGTCACAACTTACTAGTTGCACACCAAGTGTATGAAGTTGTCCATCTTCGGACGTTGTGGCTTCATTTCTTATGTACACTGTGATCTGCTGCCTACGACTTGCTGCGAGTTTTTCCATCAAGGCTGATTAGCTGGCTCTTTTCCGGAGAGAGTTGAAGTCCTATTTCGTCTAGCGTCTGCCCAACACTGAGGAGCACTGCTTGTAGTGCCGCTTGCATGGCCTCTTTGTCAGAATAGTCTTCCGCTTTCTCCCATATAGTTAAATTTTCGGCATATATTGTGAATCAAGCTGCGCTATTTCATTCCAAATGTTCCGTGACTTTCGTCATGGCCAGGTTAAAAACTTGGGCCCGACGATGGAACCCTGGGGTACCCCCTATCCAGGAGGTGAGGTTTTCGGTGTCAACCCGGAGCCGTGCCCTTTAGCTTGATTGGTTGTTGCTGTAAGAGTTCCCGATTCAAGTCCTGTACCTTCTGACTGGGATAACGGGATGCCAGCTCCTGAATGACTGCCTGAGAAATATTATCAAATGCTTTTCGCATATCGAGGGTAAGTACGTAGTCAGGAATGCTACTCCTGCTCTTTCTGTTATTGACCCGTCGCATTAACCAAGGACGGTTGTGGATGCCCATATTTAGTCTAAACCCCGCCTGTGCCGGATGGTGAAAGGTGAAAACTTTGAGAAAAGAACGGAGCCAGTGTGACATACGTCCGCTCGCTTCAGCTGCTTGCAGCGCCCCCCCCCCCCTCCAATAGATCATCTCCGCTGCGACCGCCAGCCTTATTTCAGCCGTCGGATGGCAGCGCTACGCTCCACAGAGCCCTCAACGGCGTGCTTGCACATCGCGACAAATTCACGGTCGCCGGACGGAACACCTCCCCATTCTAGTACACGCTAGTATGGTGGCGAACGCCCCCAAAAGCGTCGCTGTTGTTGACTTTCCAGGATTGGCCAGACGCTTAGTGCGGCGTCTTTAATGGAGATTACTTATGCTTTCGTCGACGGAAACAGGGGCATTGCCTGACCTAGACGTTGGCGGTGTTGGTTTAAGAATGCGATGACTCTAATCTTACACCGTGCTCTTCACACACCATCGAGCCTGTCGTTCGCAACTGATAGAAAGAAGTCAAGTTTTCCTCTCGTGACGTCACGGCGCCTCCAATCCTGATTGTGACGTCCAGGGTAGGAACCATAAAGGAGCTCCACTGAATCATCTCGGCGCTAGTAGTGAATTCCCTTCTCCAAGCTTGAGAGAGTTCGAAAAGAAATTTCTCCTTTCCGCCCCTACCATCACCACCCAGAATGAGGCAAGTTCTTGCGAACGTCCTCCTCTGGCATCATGGAACAGTCATCAAAGTTGAATGTCGCAAACTCGGCAATAGACCTATTGCAATATTACCCAAGCATCAAGGAGAATGCAGGGATTGGTGTTCCACGCGCCGCACATGCTGGCCTCAGCAGTAGTAAATTTTCCAAAGCAAAAACCTAAAACAAATTGTATCTTGCACGTGCGTTCGTCAACGCTTTATTTTGGTTATTTACTTCGAATATTTTATACGGGGAAGGCGTGCGCGTGTGGCGCGTGGAACACCAATCCCTGCATTCTCCTTGATGCTTGGATAATAACCAAATGGTCTATTGTACCTGAAGCACGATCCGGGGCGTCCTTTGACACACTGGTTGAAGACAAGACCCAGCCCTCGTGTCCAATTTGTACCTTCATTCTGATATCCTCTGTTTGTAACTTCAAACCTCTGGTGCACATGCCCACACATCCTAGTTAAGAGACCCATAGGGCTATATTTTCCAGCGCCACTAAAAGTGTCCACCGCAAGTGCCGCGTCGGTGTTCGGCAGGAACTCGTGTTCAATCAATCATATCACGAATCCCATCCCAAGGTTGACGAAGTACTCGAGTCTAATCTGTGCCATTTCATGGACTCTTTTAGCGACGCAAAAAAAAAAACCATTCGGCACCTGGGCCTTCTAATTTAGGAGGTGTTGCACAAACTCCGAAGACGTTCTGAGGGCTCACCGAGCAGTGAGAGCAGCAGCGTGCACAGCTCGAACTGCACTCCACTTGCAGGCCAGAAGGCGCCTCCGGTGGCCCCGGCGTGGATGCCCAGTTCCATTGCGTAGCCGACCAGGAAGATGACGTGGGCCTTACCCAGAGAGTGGCGCATGCCGTAGCTCCAGTTGTGCTGCTCGCTCGCCAGCAGCATGCCGTCAAGCAGCACCTTCAACGCCGACACAAACTCCAATCTGTCGAGCACAAGGAACACGGGTGAAGGGATGTCCACACAAAACGTGTTTTATGTGTCCATGGCAAGAAAACAAATAGCTCAGAGCTAGATCTAAGCATTTCTTGTGAGTTGAATGCGAAATCATGCAAGCCGCTCGTCCGCTTCCTTCGTCGTCTGCTACATACTAGCGCGCACGCGCTTCGGGATCTCGGAGGCCATGGCGCAGCGCCAATGGGAGCCCCATCGACGCGCGCCAGCCAATGGAATTGAAGGCGAAATCGCAGGAAACTAGGAGCCGTTATCGTGCTTCAAACTGATGACGTCAGCTCGCTCCATGAGACAGTTAATGTTTTCGCATTAAAAAAAGACCGTCTAGAAAATGTGAACGTTCCGTCGTGCGCGCACGTTTTCAGTGCGGTCATCAGCCACGCAAACACTCTGGCTTCCCAGATAACACAGAATATCCCCACGGATGACTGCAGGATATTCTTCCGAATGTCCTCCAGTCATCTGTGATGTTTTGTCGCGTAGCTCCCTGGGAGATACTTAAATCAGTCATTTGTACATTCTGAGGATGTCCCCAGAATATCTGGCGTATTTTTGGTACACGTCCCTAAGTATATTTCAATATCACAATGAGATTTCCCAGGAACGTCCCTGGGATGACTATGTGTTATCTGGGTTTCCACATAACATGCTCACCCTTGTCGCCTTCTCTTTCTCGTTTTCGCGCGGCTGGGGACCCAAAGGATGCCCACACGGGACAGGCTTTCTGCTGTGCACGGCAGGTCGCTGGACCGAAGCGGAAGTTTTCCCTCCGCTTCCGGTCTTTTTTAAGGCGGTTATTGTTTTGTGTTGTTCTTTTTCTGGAGGGTAAGTCACCCTCCGCTAGCGCCCTCAGAAAGAGCCATGGAGCGTGCTCATTGCGTGGGGCAGGACGTAGCCATTCACGCACTTTGCTAACTGTCGTCAAGGTCTACTCTGCTGTTTTCAGTGCCCAACCTCCCGGCAACAGGAAAGGGGAGGGGACGACAGGGAGTAGACGTTGAGAAACGTCACGCTGTTTACGTTGTTGACTTTTTCATTGAATGCAGATGTGAGCGCCGAAACGTTAAAATTTTTAAAAAGCCTGCACTCCTTCCTTTTTTTTTATGCACAGCAGAAAGCGTGTTTTTTCTAGTCAGCCTTTCATTCCTAGAAAAAAAGCAATTAGCAACCCTTTTTAAGATACCGAGTTAGGTCAAAAGTGCTTTCATTAACGACGTCCCAGCCATGTTGGGACCCTGTCGTCTCAACGTCCCAACCGCTGGTTGCTGAAGCGTTCACTGACACGCAAATCTGAAAAGCGACCTATAGCAGAACAAGAGACTGCCGTGTCAGCTTCCGCTGTTGTGTCACCGTATGAATCACCAAAGGTAACACCATGACATTTATGACGTCCTCAAGAGCAACTCGAGGGACCAGAAATGAGGATGCGATAAACACACCATTCCAAACTATTGTGCCTGGAGCGCGTCTCCAACTAATGTGTTCACCGCGTCAAAAAAGTAATTTCCTCAAGTTCCGCTTAATGTTGTCATACAAGCGTCATGCTGTCGCCGGCCGTGACCCTGGCGGTGTTACAGCAGCTGTGGTGAACGTGGCGGCGGCTTGCTCTGCTGTAGGTCGCTCTTCAGCTCGACAGTCCACGGGAAACTTCGGCCGCAGGAAGTTGAGAGGCAGCGACGACAGCGACACTCGCGCTCGCTCGTGCTCTTAGCCAGCATTTCCAGGACCAACCGCCAGGATCGCTGCGCCCGACAACGTGACACTCCGGCTTTTGTGCAAGTCATATGTTGCCACTTAGGGCTTACTTTTCGCGTGTATGGGCGGAACATGACACTAAACGCACAAGTCGGAGACGCGATCCAGGCACCATAGTCCTTAACGACATTCACACTTCTCGTGTCTTACAAGTATACCAACAGCCACAGTCGTGGAAAAAGCGCGAGACACTTGGCAAGCGCGAGTACTCGAAGAACATCACGGCGCCTTGTTAACTCATTTCAGTGATGGGGCGCCATCTGCTCAAAAAGGACTGCACAAGGGACAGGCCTCGTGCTATCGTCGCACTTGTCGCTGCTTGTAAAACGGACATAATTTAATCGAGGGGCTCTCGGATTACAACGGTAAGGCAGTACTTCAGTTGCTTCGCCTCTAGCCTATCTATTTTAGATAACGCTTCGGCTTCTCGTAAACCTCGAGCGTACACCCGCAGCCAAGAGAACGACAGGAGACAACATATACGTGCTGGGGGCGGGCATCGGAGAGGGACGCCCTGTCTCTCTTATTTTGTTGGGGAGTATATTAGCGGCGGGAGTGTTCATGTAACGGTGCTGCCCACTTATGTTGTTTTTTTGTGTGGTTTTTTTTGTTATGTCATTACCAAAACTTGCCTCGCCATGACGTCAGCTTGATGGAGTGTATAAAAACACGACGAAAACTTGGAGTCGTCTCATACATAAACCAATACGGTCAGTGTTGGCTGTCTGGCGTTACTCTCTTCACTGTCCGACCATGAAAGCAAAGTTAATCTTGCTAAATACTGCAGCAGAGTCGCTAAGTTGGGCTAGTCGGTATTCGGTGAACATACTAGGCTCGTTCGAATTGCCTCCGCCTTCTGCACCGGCGCAGAAAAGTGTAGGACTGTCTACTTCCGGTATGTGTATTGAGATACGACAGGAAGTACACCGCCCTAAACTTTTCTACACCGGTGCAGGAGAAGCTTAGGTAAGTTGAACAAACTTAACAAACGGCGCTCAAGAAACAAAAATGGACACAAGGAACGAACGCAGAACACACACGCGCTGACTCCCAACCAGGGTGTAAGATAGACAGGTGGGGAAACAGCCCATAGAAGCCTACCGCAGCGCCGTGACCGGATTGTGTACTCGTCTGCTTGCGGGTACCCCTGATTTGCGACAGATGGCGCTGCGGCGAGAAGAAAAATGTCGGAATCGGATTTCCATGGAACTTTATGGAAGAGCGCTCAGAAATAAACCGAAAGCACGACAGTCCTCCATTGAAAATCCACGAGAAACCATCTCCGTCAGTTTAGCTGGTCGCCACCGGTCGCCCACCCGGAGTGAGAGTTCGCGTTGCTCCACATAGATGGCGCCACAGAAAAAGAGAAAACCGAGGGGGACACAATCCGGTCGCTCCTTTGGCTCTCGTTTCCACACCTGCTCTCGTTTCCACACCCTGCTCTCTACTGAAACTTTTGCTTTTTCTGTTGTTGTTTTTTTCGCTACCTGGTTCCTCTTCCTTCTCTTTTTAAAGGCGGGGGCATGCGACGTAGACACATTCTTTTTTTATAACTTCCAATATTGAAATGAAATTTTCATAGTTCATGGCATTTAGTCTTCTCTTTATAAATATAATGTTAGCTTTGATATAGTTTGTTTTTTAAGGTTCTCTGATTTAATGTATACATGTAGGGGAAAAAAATCATTTTGCACACATGAGGCATGGCAACAGACATAACAAAGCCTAGTAAAATGAACTAATTACCTTGCTTTAAACCAGTAAGTGCAATGAACAGCAACAAAAAATGCATGGGACGCTTCTTTCATTTTAAAATAATTTAAAATAATAAAATATAATTTCGAGGGTCCAACAATGTTTTTTTTTTCAATTTCTTATCATAATAAAAAATGCACAATCAAACCAAACCCATGTATTTGCATTCTACATATTCTAAAGCATATGTATGCCACATTTGGTTGTAATAGGACAATAATAAAACAGAAATTATTGTACACAATTTGGGAATATGCCCCAAAATTACATAAAAAGAAGAACGCGTTCGAATGTTACCATAGAAGTGTAGCAATACTTTTTCGCAGCGCGGAAAATAATATTTTGTTAATAATTTTTCATGATAAATTGAAACTACAGAAGGCTGCAATGGGAGAGAGACTGCTAGCCCTACCTGTCAACGAAAATGTGATAGCGGGCGACGTCACACCTCGAAGAACCACACAGAGAAATAGAGCTCAAATTTGTGCCGTTTTGGGTTGCCTGGAGATCTTCAAAGAGCGTATTTGACTAATTTCGCTATCATAACCGGCACCTAATTATTTTTACGTCCAATGTAAAGATTCATATATCACGAAACACTATAAAACCAACAACCGTTGTTGTTGTTGCTTGTTGTTGTTGTTGTTGTTGTTGTCATTGTTGTTGTTGTTGTTGTTGTTGTTGTTGTTGTTCTTGTTGTTCTTGCTGTTTACAAAATACTACCGTTTTCTCACAGGCATCTACCCTAATATAATTTAGTTTTGAATCAGCGCGTGTATGTTCTGTGTTCGTTTCTCGTATCCCTGTTCTTTTGAGTGCGTCTGTCATCAGGTCCAGCTATAGACGTCATAGTGAGCGCTCTGGCCAATCGTCTACGCCGACCAAAAGCGAAGTTCTGGATCACGCGCGCCGCCAATAGTGTGCCCCTCTACATTGCGCGTCACGACTTGGGTACTGGTGGCAACACTTACTCCCTGCTCTTGGCGACGTCGTAGAGGAACCCTCTCAGCCTCCCAGCAGGTCTGGGCGCCATCCGCACTGGCTTCCGGGAGATCAGCCTGCGTAGCGACCGGGCGTAGCGGCGCTGGGCCTCGTTGGCCGTAGGCTCCGACAGGCACTCCTCCATCTGCGCTCGTTGACGTCGGCGGCGTCCTTTTTTAATGCCAAGTTGTGTTCTAGCCTAGTGTTTTCCAAACCGTGGGTCGGAACCCCAAGAGGGTTCGCGCAGATACAGTTGGGGTATCACGATACGGCAACTGAAAATTGCCTTATCCCAACCCCGCCCTCATTCATTTTACAGCGGAGCTGTTAAGGGCTAGGTTCCGCAGGATCGTGTCCGTCCGCACAGAAATGTCGACACAACACTCTGGTTGGCGCCGTCGTTTCGTAGGTTGTGTTGTTTGCCGGTTGTCTGCTTGCCACCGTCGCTCATAGATCGCGGCAACCTTTCCAGCCTCTTCCACTCTGGCTTGCCGACTTGCGGCCGGCCATTACTTCATTCTCACCATTGTACAGCTTCACTGGTCTTCCTTCTTCAGCAGCGTGGAAAGGCTGAAAGTTTTTTTGAAAATCTGTGCTCTAAAAGCTCACTTTAATAATTTTAAACAATAGTTCCTAAAAGCAAATTACTTCGTGGTTTCCTTTTTTTTTTTTTTTTGGTCTGGCGAGAGCAATGGTTTCTATACTTCGTTTCACCTTCCGTCCAGACGCAGCCGATGCTACGAGATTATATGACGAATCAGACAGCGTCAAAAGGGCACCGTCATGGTGTTCGTAATGTTTCTGTCTGTATTTTTCATCGCTGAACCAATCATAAACAGAACAAGCCTAGTGATTTGCACTTTTCACGCTGCTTGATTGGTCCCGTTCCCTCGTAGCATCCGCTGCGTCTGGACGGAAGGTGGAACGATGTACAGTCAAGCTAAATCACACTTTCAATAGTAACTGTGAAATATAATTTCAACTGTGATTTTGTGCATAACTATTAAGAAACTGAAATCAAAAGGCCTCTGGCATCGGGAAAAGCTGGAAGGATGGAATGGTCGGTGCGGGAGGCGTGGGGTGGGGGTGGGGGGGGTGGTTAGACGTGATATTTTTTATCATTGTGTAGATCACGGCAGCAGGGCTCAACCCTGTTCTAATTCAAGACAACCCAGAATTTTAAGTTGTCTAAAGACGATGCCTTCGGACGCAGGTGGAATTGCTGCACTGTTGTCCTCCTGCCAAGCACCTGCGCCGCCAACTACCCAACTCCGCCTGCTCGCACGCATCACGTGGAGTTCGCGTTATGAGTAGAAATCCGTGATTTCGATAAATACCGATGAACACCAAAAATCAAACCCCGCCGCCGGTTTTATAAAACTCGGAGAAGCCCAAAAAAGGTCGGCACAAGAGCTGTCCTTGAGTAAGAAAGACCAAACATCACGGAAGTAAAAACTTTAAGGTAATGGACATGGTGGCATATACTGAACGGATCTCGGTGTATACAGACTGCACACGAAGCCATTAATGCTCTACAGGAGCCCCGCACCAGTCGGCATCACAGAGTACGCCTTTAAAGGAATCTGCAACCAGCTTCTCATGGACGAAGGACATTGCGGTTCGGGTCCGCTGAGTCCCGGGCCACTCCGGCAGTAGAGGTAAAGAGGAAGCTCGCGGCTTGCAAGTGTGACACACCTACTTCGCACCACTCGGAGCACCGTAGTGCATCTCCACGGCTTGTTTGCTGTTAGTTGAAAGATGTCGTGTTCTATCCTCCGTCTTTTTTGTTTATTTGTGTGTAAAACGTTCATGACAATTTATAAAGAACGTTCCGGCCCACTAAAAGCAAAGGACCGATTGCTCTGTGGGCCAGGCAAGCCTACACAACTCCTAAACATAGTGACTATTCATTCTTCTTAAAAATATCCAGTGCTTTTGCCACAATGAAAAACATTCAACAATATTACTTCACGGTCGAATACAGGATGAATAATGCAAAGTAATCCGGCACAAAGCAAATAAACATTGAATGCACAGCACAAAACGTTCAGGGAAATTCATCCGTATTGTTTCCTTGACGCCAGTGTTTGAGCAGTTTCTTGGCTCTCCTCATAAAAGATAAGCCAACTAAGTCATATGTTATTTTATTACAGAATAAAGCTACATACTAGCATTTTGTTGTCTATTGTCAAAATTAGTCAATATTTTAGGCACCATATCCTTCAGTATGTCTTAGGTTTTTATTTATTATCATAGCTTTTAAGGTTTTTAATAGTAAATGGTGCCTTATCACAGCTCCTAAATGGTAAGCATCCATGGATTATTTAATATTTTATTGATTGCTAAAAAGGGGTGATTAGGGCACATACCGGGTGATATTTTTATTCGAAACAGATATTTTAAAAAGCGTCTTTACTCCTACGTGAATGCCGTTTTTCCTATATGTTTCTTGAGCTCAGGCGGATGCTCGAAAGGCGAGCAACTGTCGCAGTTTGGTGAGTAATTGACTAAGCTCGTTAATTAACTTTTTAATTGGTGCAAATAAACTTATGGTTCCAATTGGAAAATTACTGAGTGTTATCGAAAACCACTAAATCAACTCTTCTTTAGAACGGCCGGAAGCTCGTGGGAAACTCGGGGGCAAACCAAAGTTACCATTCGTGAAGCAGGCGCAAAGCTAGCAGTGGCAGAACGCGAAAACGATATAATCATTCGCGTTCCGCAATGCTGGCTTTGCGCCTGCTTCACGAGTGTAACTTTGGCGCGCCCCGACTTTCCCACAAACTTAAAGTCTTTCTGAAAAGAGTTGATTCAGTGGTTTCCGATGACGCTTATTAAGTTTCTCATTGGAACCATGCGTCTATTTTTACTAATTACAAAGTTAATGAACGAATTTTAGGTAATTACTCACCAGACAGTGACGGTTGTTTTCCCTCGAATGATTGCCCAGCTCGAAAGAACATATAGTTAATCGGTCATTAATGTAGCAGTAAATACGCCTTTTTCTAAAAATCTGTTTCGAATAAAAAATATTTCCGGTATATCAAACTTGAACAAGTCTTCTGGGCACAGACGTGCCCTGCGTGTTAGTGCCACGCCTTTAGTTCCTGACTTTTCAGTAAATCAATCAATACAATTTTTTTAGGCTGGAGTCAGAACTCTGAAGATTTAAGAAATCATGTTTAAATAGATTTAGACATCTGATGTGAGGTGCTTCGACCGCACAACCACTAATTTGTAACAAATTTCGAAATCACGATTTTTTTTGTTTTTTTTGATAACTGATTAGGGTAAGTTTGTGATTTCATTGACATAGTCCTCACCGTTCCGATGTAAAAAAACAAGCTGTAGACGTGAAAATTGTGTCTAGCCAGAACAGCTAGTGTTTGAACGCAGAGGCCTTTAGAGTTTATGCAGAGTCAATGCAGACCCAAGCTTGTAGACATTCAGTCATTGGTAAGGCCGCACACCTGCCCGGCGCTATACGGTTGTTTTTAGCAGAATGTACCCCTCAAACGACACTGTAAGTACTTGCGCAGACGACGAACGTCCAAATAGCCGTCACCCACGAACCTTGACCGTCGTTTAGAAAGAGCAAATCGATACAGGTCCACCCAATCTGCGAGGGACGCCTTATCAAGCGTCCATCGGCTGCGCCCTTGGTAGAGAAATCGAACTACGGCGGCGAAATGGAAAGTTCATGCCCGCTTCTTGAGCTGATGTCGGTCTTTCTGTTTCGTCGGGTTGGTCATGTGGAACGGTTCTGCTGCTTTTGAAAGTATACTTTAGTGACCTACGCCTCATTTAATATCAGGTGTGCGGTCAAGTGATTGAGAACTTATAAAGAGCTTAAATTTCACTGAGCGTCGCAGAATTTATTTATTTATTTATTTGTACCTTCAGGGCCCTGGGACATTACAGAGGGGGAAAGGGAGGGGGTTTATAACGAAAAATTAATTAGACAAAACAAGGAAATATGAGACAAATCCTAGCAAATCCGAAAACAGTATTTGTTTTTTTTTCAAAATCAGCATGATTAAGAGTTCTGGCTATGGATGTGGTGAGGTGATTGCAGTCAATTAATGTACAGTGGGTAGCGATATCATCTAGAATGCGCAAACGTCCACCAGGCAGTACAAGCCACGATGTAGCACGGCTGCTGTGCCTGCGTCGAGGTCGGGGAGGTATCGCAGGCGGCGGGTGAGTATACACATACATCTCCTCTGCCGTCCTGACTCTCCACTCGGAGACTGCTAGACCGTGTAGTCTGTACAGCCTGGTCGCCGTTTGCGCATTCTAGCTCATATCGCTAACCACTGTACGTCTTGCCTTGACCCTCTTGCCTTGGTTCTTGCGTTGTTTCGACTCTGTCTTTCGCAAACGTAAGAGGTATGATTTAAAGCAGGCATTGGTGGAACACTATGAATATACCCACTTTATTTAGGTTATTGCTGTGTGAAGATACGTAAAATGGCTCCAGTAGAAGTTCAGAATTTAAAAAATGGCTTGTAAAAAAAATTAACTTTGAAACAAATATAAACGAGAAAAGTTTCGCTGTAAAGAGAGATTAGAAAAAAATAATCTATTTTTTATTGATTTTGCACTTTATGTACGATGAAAATTGGAAAAATAAAGCGCACAGATTTATCCTAGACAGCTCCCAAGGCGCCGACAAGACTCTTAGGCCGTGTTCCAAAATTTACTCTATCTTACTCCGGGGTAATGGTTTAGTGCCTTGGCGTTCGAAAACCTACCCGCGTCCAGCGTTTTTCAATCTGTGTTGTCACGTGACACTACCCGCCCGAGTAACTCGGATCCATTTGGGTAAGATTTGGAACACAGCCTTAGTGTTAGGGTTCCTTACACGGGGAACTCCGAAAGCTGCGCACATAGAGTCACTAAGAGGATGGAAATGGCAGAGAAAAGCTTCAGTTGTTTCTGCCTCCAGCGCGAGCTTTCTACCTTCGATGAGGCTTTGGCGTCTCGTAAGCGTCGAGCGTGCACGCGCAGCCAAAGCACGGCGGAAGGCAACGCGTGTGTGCCGGATGCCGGGTGTGAGAAAATGGCGCCCTGCCCTTCTCATGCTGTCAGTGCCTATGCGGAGCGCAAGTTCGTCTGCTTCTTTGCAGGGGTAGCCATGATGTCCGAACGCCGAGCTCTCATTGGGCGCGTTGAAGAGCGGCTCCCTCAGCTCCGAACGGAGTCACTCGAGTCGGAGTCCTCGGAGCGCCTACTGAACGGCACAAAAAACCGCGGCTCCAAACCTGCTTCTACGCAATTTCCGCTTCCTCCCCTGTGCCAGACGGTCTCCGAATAAACTGGAAGCAGACGATGGCGAGCACGATCGCTTTTATTTGACGCCGGTATTGAAAAAGTCTTGACAAGGTCGTTGAAGAAAAAGCGAGTGACTGTACACATCAGCGCTGCTGTTCGAAGCGATGCAACGCGATCGAGCCCTTCGCTTGGCGGTGCAAAGGCAGCTACTGTTATAAAAACCGACAAAAACGTCGTCAGCACACGCAAAATATAGACCTCGGCGAATCTACGCCGCCGGTTGCGATACTTTTATACGGCCATACGTTTGTTCTGCCCTTCGTAACGAACTTCCTATAAAATGTATTCGTACAAACACAGGAAGTTCGGCCGCGCTAGGCGATCAAGGTTTTGTCGGCCGAAGCGAGCGTCAGCCAACATGCACCCCGATTTAGCTACGCAAACAAAACATCAATCGGGATCATGCTCTGCGTGAGTGTCCAACCGGCTACCGAATTCGCGTTCATACCCTGCCTTGCTCTGTTCAGCGCGGGACTATCGTCGATATTCACCGAGTTTCCGTGCAACGGCGATCAAGACACGGCGTCAAATGAACGTTTACGTTGTTTATTAGCATATTCAAACCAAACAAAATACGGTCCAATGTATTTCCCGAAAAGAGCCTTACCTGGAAAAGAAATTCGAACGCGTTATTCGTCTTACCTTGAGCACTTTTCATTAACAAAAGCGAGCAAACCGCACACCCGCGACAGAACCGACGCAGCTTATCCCGCCATTTTTTTTTTTTCTCTTTTAGCGCCGGAAATCGTCACCAGTCAGGAAATGACGTCATCTTTAGCTCCTTTGACTCTACGTGCACCGTCTCCAGACTCGGTGCTTCGGAGCTTGGCTCCGAAGCCCCAGAGTTACGTGCACCGGAAGTGACTTTTGGCCGTCCAGTGGAAGGAGTCAGTGACTCCTTGACTCCGGGGCCACTACTGAACGCGCCCATTGGCTGATTGCAAAAATAGTGGGTAGACCTCGAGGCATCTAGCATTGAGGTCTACCCAGTATCCTCTCAATCACAGCCAATCAGAGCTCGGCGTCGTTCTGACGTCACCGCGATCTCCTGTGCTAGAAGCAGACGACTTTTTCTCCGTATTGAATACGGCGCCTGGAACTCATCTTTGAGTGGTGCGTTCAGCGTCCTAAAACGACCATGAGTCGAGGGTCTCGAGGTGGCCCCAAATGACGTCACAGAAGCCGGCGCGTAATGCTGTTGCATGTCGCGATCCTGGCAGTTCTTTGTGGAAGTTTCGGCAAAGAGAGCGAGCGAACGCAAGTGTCGCAGTCATGCCAGCGTCCAGTTCTTGTGGCGGCTAAAGTTCCAGCGGACCGCCGTCAAGCTGAACACGGACCCATAGAGCAGAACAGGCGTGTGTCGTATGCACAACCGCTGGTGCGCCCCCGGCCAGGACCACGGCGGGCAACGACATGACACAAGTGTTACGCCACCAGGTGAAAACCGAGGGATCACAAACAAGGACGCGGTACGCACGTTAATCGGAGGTTCGTTCCATGCGCTATAACGAGACAGTTGAGAGTTTTAGAAGATCGTACCCTACGGAAAGCGGACCCAGTGGGCGCGTGCTCGATAGGTGCTTCGAAGCGACGGCACGAGCTCCCGCCAGCAAAGCGAACCTCTCGCGTACGGTCTACTAGTAGATGTCCTTATTAAAGAAATTTAGGCAACCGTTTTTATTTTTTTTTCACATCCGACAAGGTACGATAGGCCCTCCGGTACGAAATGCGCATGTGCTACAGCAGAAGACTCACACGTTCGCAGTTCGTACAGGAGGGCACATCGTACGATATCGGATGTGCAAAAATGGTTTCCTAAGACTTCCTAGTATGTCCGACCGCAGCCAGCGATACGATAAGATGGGGCCAATCAGGCAGTGCCAATAGTGTTTCCTCATGGCGCGCGTTGTCTTTGTGCGTTTGCTGTCATCGGCTGAACCAATCACGTGCACTGAATGTGGCGTGATCCTGCATTTTTTTCCCTGCGTGATTACCTTAGACGGTGATTGGAAACGTACAAAGAAGATGAGCGCTGTGGCAATACACTTTTTTTGCGGTGCTTGATTGGCCAAATGGGATTGTAGCTTTGTATGCGGATATTCTGAAATGCAGTATAGGGAGGTTTGGCCACTCGATGTTTGACGCCTTCGCGCTACGATCCACAGCGGAAGGAGATGGGGCTTGTCTTTCCACTTGGTATTGTCAGGTACCACTTGCCTCCCGTTTCTTGGCGTAGAAGCTGTCGATGACCACCCCAACAAAGAGGTTGAAGACAAGAAGGCCGCCGACGACGAGAAACAGGGCGAAGTAGAGGAGCGACCACCGGTTCGCTTCCAGGCGAGGCTGCCGGTCGACGCCCGTGATGTCCATCGCTCCCTCGGCCACATCAATCCAACCTTCGAAGGTGGCCTGTGTGTCCAACGCGCCTGACGTTACAGACGCAATGAGCCCTTCGTCCTGCTGTCACACCAATAGAAAAACGTCAGCGTTCAACGATGGACCGGATAGAGCTAATAATGATGATGCGACTTTTCCCTTTCCAGAGTGCGACATTTTTTGCGTAACGATGGCACCTAGCGGCGGCCGCATGAAGCTAAATCGGGGCAGTCTAGGCCTCTCTTGGAGAATATAGGCATCAGCAATACACTCTAACTACATCTTTTCTCTAAAAGGGCCATGCCATAGCAATCACACTCATAAATGTAGTTTCAATGAACGTTAATTTATCCATCATTGTTCATCTCCAATCTTGCTGCATGATCTTGACTCTTGAAGAGTAGTCGAAGCAAGTTATCCGCATGCGTGAGCTTCTAGCGCTGTCAGATGACATGCGACAGCTACTCTTCCATGACTACGCAGGCCTGGAGAGCTGCAGAGACTGTCTTCCGACTGAAGTTCACTCACCCCCCGTTAGATGTCGATTTTACGCTATATAGGTGGCGCAAGTCACCACCCGATTTTTATGGTTCAGCCGTACGGATCTATCCATCCATCATAGATCTATCTGGTTCATTTGTTTCGTCTGATATTTTACCCGTCTCTGTCTTCTCTCCGAAGCTTGAGCGAGTTTTCACCTTTATACTTGGTTTCACCCCGAACAACCGTAATAAAAAAACTCCGGCTCTTCACGGAACATTAATAAGTCGCCCATTATGTGGAGAATTAAGATATATGTAGGTGCATTTTTAGATTAGATATCTGTTATCGTGCCATGATGTGCACTTTCTAAACTCTAAATGCATCGTTTCTTCCTCCGACAAACCAAATGTTGTAAGAACTATTTCAGGGCATACAAACAAAACGCAAAACTCGCTTCTTTTTTTCTTTTTTTTTTGTGATAACGAGCAGAGTTTGGAAGTTGAGTTCGCGTATGAGCAGAACCCTTCTCGGACAATGTTCATTAACTCGAGAACGTACCCCGGGGGCATCATCCAAAGGCAGGCGAGCGACATTTTTTAAAGAGTATTTTCTTTTTTTCTTTTTATAGCTTAAGTCTATCTAGTTTAAAGAATAACCACGATTTTTTAAAAGTATTCATTAAAAAACAAATAGCGAGCGGCCAGTACTTTCCGCGAATTCATAAGACAAGTAGCGTCTGATGCTAAAAACTGACTGTTTCTTTTTTTTTCTTATTTTTTCCAGAGGCTGTGTCTAGCTTTGGGAGAAACTATCATTCATGTCGCAAATAGTAAAATTTTATCTGACTTCTTGTGCTATATGCTGTAACTGAGTCTGAGCATTTGACGATACATAGTCCTCGTTTTTCCAGTGGGAAAAAACATGGTTCACTTGTCTCGGTAGAGGCACATATTTTGCTAGACTCCCGCCTTTCCTTAACTTTTTATCGGCGGTAATCTGCATTGACCCTATTAGCGTGCCTGTCTGAATATTGTGCGATTTCAATCATGTATTCTTTCCTGGGAAGTTTTCAGATTAGACGCGTCTAAAGACCGTGAAACTAGAAAAGGTAGGGTTTTCTCTGACTACGAGGCAGTACAAAAACGAAAACAGAAAAAACGAAGAATTTTATTTTTTATTTTACATTGGTAGTTAATGTTTGTTTGGTTTTCTGTCTGCAAAAAAGGCTCATGTATACGAACGCCAAGACCCCACTGTACAGCAGATGCACTGCTCTCCCTCTTTCCGTCGTTTCTCACACACGATAATGCTCCCTCTCGCTCGCCCCCTCCCCCCTTTTCGCCCCTGTAGGGCCGCAGTGTTCCGAAAAAACCCACGTGATCACGGGGACAGCCGACGATGAGCGCTCTTCGCCTCCACATCGGTCCTTCACGTACTCCTGCACGCGAACGTGACGTGAGTGTCAGGTGACGTCACGTGATGTAATGATATCACGTCACGGGACGTATTTTACCACATGACGCTGTGACATTAGAGTGTGACTTCACACGCGTCACGTGACGCCAGTGTCCTGTTACGTCACAGTTTCATGTGACGTACATGTATCACGTGATGCTGTGTCGTCGCACTATCTGGTTTTGACAATATTACCGCCAAGTTTAGCAGAGAAATTTACCCAGCCACGACCTCAGAGAATACACTCCGGGATTCCTTCAGGAACGTCGCCAATAAAGGCGCTGTCACATTGAGGAAACAGTTGGACAACTTCGCCCGACAACACGAAAGCAACATGTTTCCGGTGACCCTGTCACATTGAGACAACATCAACTGTTGGGAAACATGTTTGTTTGTTTTTTCGCTCAGCCCAACCGTGTTGCCCGATATGTGCTCCTACAATCAGAGAACGCCCGGTCCAAACCTAGTTGACGAGACGACCAACACGGGAACATTCCGCCATCTTGTTTGTTCGCCTTTTCTACGTGTGCGGCTCGGCTTCGCTGGAAATGTGCCTCGACAAACTTCCAACAGCGTTCGAAGGAACAATCTTTCCCACGAGACAACTTCCACCAGTGCCACGGATAGCGAAAATTGACATGAAAGGTATTTGGCGGCCCCTCTTTTATCAAGATGCTATTTCATTCCCTAACAACGCCGCTGGCCCCTATGCCGACGACGAGCTAATTGTATGCAAATTTTAGCGATATCCGCCAACCTGGGGTCATTCTACGTTTTATTAGTTCTGTCTACCGTTTTACTGTACCTTAAAGTGTTTTTGCGTAGCTAAGCGCTCAAGCGTAATTATTTTAAAAAGCGCGACTGGCGGTTCAGCCGTCAAAACGATCGGTATATTAAATACCTTCTCAGTGCTGTCCATTTGACATTCCTGTCTGCTTTCGTCACGCAGACTTTCTGGGTTTTTAAATCAATTTGACGTGCCTTCAGCTGCCGCTCAGTCAACCTACAAATATCTACGATTACTTTCGGAGATTGGTGGTTGCCAGATCCGATTTTTGTATCACTCGCTTTTGTCGGTGATTGCTGGCACATTTTCAGCAGTACGTTACGCTTACTATTTTTTATCATTGTGGGGATATGTGGGTTTCTCCTTTCCGACAACAGAAATCTCGACTGACTGTTTGAATGCTCAAGAGAGTACCTGTGACGACATTTCGATTAACGCTTTTCGTAACTTACGTACACTTTTTTTTCAAATTATCTCAGCTGCACATTAAGCTCAGATATTTATTAATTAGAAGTTATCAGCTTTTTTGGCTAAATTTTTTAAAGACACATGTTACTGATGGCGTGTTTCACGCTCGAAGAAATCTCTCTACTGTCGTCTTGTCGGCGCAAAATTCAGTCACCACCAGCAGGCCGACACGCGTTATTTAACACAAGTTGCTGCTGTTTTCGTCGCCAAAAGCTGTCACAGCGAGGCAGCATTCTCGTTGTCGTCGTACTGCGCTGATGTCTCCGCAAAGGCGACCGATGTATTGGGCAACAAATTTAGCAACCAACATGCTGCCAGTCTGTTTATCAACGTGTTGTGTCGATGCCGCGACACGTGTTTCCTCAATGTGTCATGGGGTCTTAACGGACAAGGAAGCCACTGACCACCTGGAGCAGCGCCAGTGAGGCGTCAGCCCGGGTTGTCGAAGGTGACCTGGGCGTTCTCCCAGGCGAAGCCCAGCATATAGCAGTCTCCCTGTCCGGCACAATGTCGGAGTCCGGCGGCTTCCACTCCCGCGTCGACGCAGCTGGCCGCAACCGGCCGGAAAACATGCTCGCGCCCACCACGCCGAAGATGACCCGAGATGTGAAGGCGCACACGACGATCAAGCACGTTTCCGATCGAGGGGCACCGACGCGGCCAGGGCGTCCACCAGCAGCTGACACCGGAGGAAGCACGAAATGATATTTGGGTGCCAAGTACTTCACTAGGAAGATATATCTCACCGCGGAGAATCATATGGCCTCGGCACTGGTAACTTCTGCCTAGTTGGAACGGCTGGACGCGCGCAACCTTGAGCCTTGCGTCCGGAAGATCGCCGACAGCGCGTCGTGCACCGTCTCACGAGCGCTACATTAGGGAGTTTTAGGGAACCGTGTTTGGCACATTCGATTCGGTACGATTGCATGGCCCTCCGGTACGAGCTGCGCATGTGCTGCCGGAGAACTCGCGCATGCGCAGTGCGTACCCTGAGGTGCCGATGGCCTACATCGGCAGTATGTCTGGCACGTTCCTAGGCTGCATCGGCATGCCACTTCGTCAAGACGGCATGCGGCTGCTATCGTCGAGCTTGGGCGTGTTTGCCGCTTGGGGCGGTTCAGAGCATCCACTAACAGATGACGTCACGCTGAGGCCTTCTTTTCCGAGTCGTATTGGGAAAGCTCCTTGGGTTGTGAACCCGAATCTTACTCGAATGTATCAGGAGTTACTCCGCGGATGATGCTAAGCGTGACCGAGACAGATAGAGAAATGCTGGACGCGGGTAGTGTTTTCGTACGCCATGAGGTACAAAACCTTTAAACCTGGAAGTGAGATCGAGTAAATTTTGGAGGACGGCCGTGGTGTGTTCGTGTTTGTCGTGCAAGCAGCTCCAAATGTGTTATTGCATAGGCCCGTACCTCGTGTGGTATCTTTGGAAGCAAATGGCGGCAGACCATTCGTCCATCGTGTCACGCGTCCGCACACGTTCGCACAACGACGGTTGTGTGGTATTTCTGAAAACGCGCAGGAATTTTATCGAGGTTCTCGGTACCTTGCTGGCATACCTCTCGCTCGGTGCAGCGCGAAAGCGCGACGTGGACAGCACGACGTCTCTAGTTGCTCGGGGTTTCCTTTCCGAGATGGGATGAGGTCGCCCGTTTCGCACTTGCCTGCCTAAGGCAAATGGGTGTAGTAAGAGTGTATTCTCAAAGTAAGAGTATTTCTGAGTACAGAGCACCACAAGGCAGTTGACACAAACAAGCCGCCGGCGGTTTTTTTTACGTTTAGTTTTTTGTTTTACATTTGCGTTTGAGTGTGTTCGTGTTGGTCGCGTTGGCTTATAACAGCTGACAACGCAATCTCACTCAGACACACGGCAGAACTTGCATACCTATTGGAGTAAGCCTGTAATCGCCATATAGAAAAGAACACAATATAAATGAAGGTTGCGCAGAGGTTGGCAAATCTCGCGTATATATTTTATAATTTTGTTTACGCCTAATTTTTAATAGCACGTGGGCTCAGAAATCATTCTGCGACAACGTTATAAGCGACCGTCTCTCATGGATGGTCTGTAAATTTGATCTCGCAAATACATGCAAAAAATTCTGTCTACTTATACGCTTAAGGGCTACCTAATGGATGGCGTCGGTGTACCAGTGCGATATATGTTCTGTTAAAAGCCTACATTCAAGAAGGGAGCGGTTCAAACTTTGACGTTACGTGCAATTTGATCAGGGACACCTTCTGCGAAGCTTGGTTGTATGGGCACTCGTGCATTGAAGCATGACGAAGGATAACGGACAGAGAGCAGGAGCAGAGCCTGGAGACGCTTACAGACGATTGACGTTTTCTCCTCTCCTCTCCCAGCGGTTTTAATGTAAATGCAGCCCATATGTCACGTGACTCCTTTGAGCAGTAGGAAATACTCTCACAAATAGCACACTAACTGTACAGGAATGCGCACTGTACGCGAACAAGTAATCAACAATTTTCACCGGTCCATTTTCTTTAGGATTTGAAGGTGGCTTTTAAAATATATATACATAGGTAATCGCTTAAGAATGCAGTGGAAGTTGTGCATTCAGCGTGAGCTTATACCTTCCAGAACACTGCGGCGTCTTGTGGCGCTACCAGCCAGAACACAAAGGAAAGCAACGACCGCGCGTGCTAGATGTGGATGCTTCTTCCCATTTTGACCCGAGCACGCTTATTCGAGGCCCGTAACCCAATCAATATCCAAGTGTCAATACAAATATCGCGACGCAGCCTCACCTTCATCCCTGGGCAGCAGTGAAATCATCGCGCACTGGTCGGAGAGCCAGGGTGGCTCCGCAGAGCGCGTGCGTGAACATTGCTACGAGCCGGCCATCTCCAGAACCTCGCAGAGGCAACGAAGTCTGCGCATGAGACCGTCACCAGACGACTACATCACGAGCTTCTCAAACGCCAGCCCGTAATTGCTTCGTTGGCAGCAGAGCTCGTGACAGAGGAACACGTAAAAAAGGGAAAGAAAGAGGTCGGGTCTAGGAGAACGGCAAGGAGAGTCCAGTTGTCCCGACCGGCGCGCGCTCCTGCCTGCGACGACGCTTCAGCGTCTCGTGAGTCACCAGCGTGTACGCGCAGCCGAAGCGCGGCGAATGAAAGAAGAGCATGCTGGAAGCCGGCCGTTCAAAGGACGCGCCCTACCGTTCTCGCCTTATGAGTGAATATGAAAGTGGATCTTCGGCTTCTTGTGCAGGGTGGTGGTGACGTCAGAAAGACTGCCGCTCCGATTGGCTCTGATTGAAGGATATGGTAGACCTCAAGAGCAAGCTGCCCCGAGGTCTACCCACTATCCTTCAACCAGAGCCAATCGGAGGCTCGGCGTCTTCGGCGTCACCCACCTGCGCAAAGCCGATCTGCTCTCCACACTGCGGGACAAATCCAACCGTCGCACCCCCTAGCGGCTAAGCTGACGGCTAGCCCACGGGACAGCGCGACATTATGTGTTCGTGTTTCTCACGCGGCGCTCGGCTGACGTAGCCGAACGTTGCGTCAGCATTCGGCTCAGGCTCGTCTTTAGTCAGTCAAGTACCGACTAGGCGCAGACCCGGCCAAACGCATGACGCGGCACTCGTGTGCAATCCGCTCGATCGAGAAGGTGACGCCTGTGAAGCACCGAGCTCTAGGGAGAACATGAGAGCATCTACGAGCATCATAGAAAGTCCCCAATTACTCGATTGAGGGTCAAGTGATCGTAGGGCCCGTTGACCATACGAGCTGCGAGGTGTTGCCGAAAGCGTTACCGTCCGCAGCCCTCCGCCTTTCTTCTGGTTTCCTCCTCGCCGCAAAAAATAGCACATGCGTGCCGTCGATTTCGGGGAGGGTCCCATTAAACTGTAAGGGCTCCCCTGGTTGAGGTGGATCCTCTCTTTGATCTTGGCTTTTAGGAAAACAGCTGGACAAACCGCCCCTATTGTTTCATTGTTTGGACAATAGTCGTCCACAGGGTCTCGAGCAATGTGAGTCAGTTTAGGGCACTCTGATATATAAATTATTATTTATGAATCTACATTATTGTTAAATCGATGCTGAGAAGAAAGTCGCCTGCTTCGTGTGCGGGGGTTGCGGCATATAGACGACGCCAGTTCTGATTGGCTTTGATTGGAAAGGTAGTGATGTAAACCTCAACTGCTGGCGTCAGTCTGCAGGGCGGTCACACCCACTATTTTAGGGGAGAAGCTCCTTAGGGGCTAGCCATGTCCGTATGTCCGTTCATAAGCCGGAGGCCGACGGCCGGGTGCTCGTGCTTCTGCTCGTGAGATCACGTGCTCACGAGCACGTAGCATCATGCTACGTGCTCGTGTAGGGCAAAAAAATTGGAAAAAAATATGAAGAAAATTATGAAAAAAGAAAAAGAAAGGAAAAAAGAGTAGTGGGGGTTCACGAGATGCCCATCCCATCTTTCTGCTTAAAAAAAAAGTAAAAAGAAAACCACACATTGTCCTACTCGACATTACTGAAAAGGCTCAAAGAAAAAGAAGAAAATAAGAGTAGGGGGGTTCTGAGATGGCCGTCCCATCTGTCTGCTTAAAAGGTGAAAGCCGTTTGTCAACTCGTGACGCGGAGCTAGAGCGCAAGCTCTTGGGGAGGAGAGTGAGGAAGGGTGAGATGCGGGAGGCTCCTCACTCCCTCCTCCTCAACTCTTCATCCTACCATGCTCCTCCTCCCTCCTCCTTTCTCCTCCCCTTTCCTCCTCCTCCCTCCCCTCCCTCCCCCTCCTCCCTTTGTCCTCCCCTCCTCCCCCTCCCTCTCACTCTTCCTCCTCCACCTCCTCTCCTCCTCCTTCCTCCTCCCCTTCCTTCTCCTTCTCCCCCTTCCTCCTCCCGCCCTCCCCTCCTCCTTACTCCTCCCCTTCCTTCTCCCCCTCCTCCCCTCCTCCTTCCTCCTCCCCTCCGCCTCCTCCCTCCCCTCTTCCTCCTCACGCACCCACTCATCCCTCCTCCTTCCTCCCTCCTCCCCTTCCTTCTCCTCCCCCTCCTTCCTCCCCTTCCTCCTCCCTCCCTCCCCTACTCCTCCTCCCCTCATCCTCCTCTCCCCTCCTCCTCCTCCTCCCACCTCCTCCTCCTCCGTGCCCCACCTCCTCCTCCTAGCCTCCTCTCCCTCCTCCCCTTGCCTGCCCCTCCCTCCTTTCTGCGCGGGTGCACTATGGGATATTTGCCATGCCATGCACCGCGCGGTTCAACTGACATAGGCGACTGACGGCGACGCCGACGGCTGACATGCCGCTCAAGCGGAAACGGGCGCCGGTAAGAGCTGCGCTCTAAAAAGAAAAAGAAGAAAACCACATTCTCCTCGCCCAGACATGGATGGACGTTGCCTGACATGCTGCGGCTCGGCGTCTACAGACGGAGCCACCACCGGGCTTCGCCCCAAGCTAAACATCATTCACCACGTGGAGATGCGGTCAATTTTGTTGTTTCAATCGGTTAAAGGGGCGATGCAACGATTTTTGTATTTTGCGCAAATACCGCTTAGAACGGATCCCTGACGTTAATGACCTGTGAAATACCCGTTCGTTTTTCACCACACGCAATCGAAGTCGCAGAAAAAATAAAGAAAAACGAGCAGAGTTCACCCCTCAACTCGCAGCCAGAACAAGCGGCCATGTGATCTGGAGCCGATTATATGCCGCCAATGTTGATCATAGCCACGCGCTGGGGTTGGCAAGGCTACAGGACACGCACTGAGTTCCAGACATTGTTATGGCTCGGCTGTTGTCGTCGTTGCGGCGATTAGACACGGGCCACTACCCGAATGCTTCTCGAGCTATGGATTATCACGAGCCCAAATCGAGTGTCCACGCCATGCTCGGGTCCAATCTATGAGCCGCATTCAAATATCGTCACTGGGCGGTACTACTACCGCCCAGCTTACGTCATCAGGTTTTGCGAAGGAGAGATTGAATGAAAACGCTCGCGTTTTGTCCTCGAAATTACAGCGCAACAAAGGAGTTTCTTGGTCAGTGGCGTTGCGTGCGAGTATCCTTGAGTCCCACTAGTGCCAGTAAGCTCGTGTAAAGTGAAAACATTCCAATTCGAATATCGTCGCACGCCCTTTAATAAGAGCTCGGCATTCGGGCACGTCATGGCAACCCCTGTGCAAAAAGCCGACGAAC
>JAZHYW010054828.1:0-56474 GCA_037355805.1 Ixodes ricinus
GCAAACGAGCAAACGCGACGTAGCGCAGCGCACATGTATAGGCTGATTGGTCACGGACATCGAGTTCCCGCTCTCCGCACTATAAAGGCCCGCGTATTGGGCTACGGTATACGTTCGCAGCGCTCAACGTCGTAGCTTAAAACAGCCTTGAGGCAAAAAGGAAAAGTCAGGCCACGAAACGACAGCAGTGACGGAGCCGCTGGGGCACATGGTTTCGCTGTACATCACATGAGAATGAGCCGAAGATGTAACTTCTTGAAGCAATCGCGACGCACTGTAATTGTCCCGCTGTTACCGTCGTTTCCGCCATTTCAGTTTTCGAGGAACCATTCCACATGGATGTATAAACGAAATCGGTGCTACCGGTGTGCTTTGGGCCCAGGATCAACGCAAAAAAACCTTTGGTCGATGCGAGTACTCAATATAAAACGTTTATACTTCGTTTCACCTTACGTATAGACGCAGTCAACGCTGCAAGCTGATGGGACTAATCAGACAGCGCCAAAATTGCACCATCATGGTGTTCGTCATGTTTCTTGCCCGTGTCCCATCATCGCTGAAGCAATTAAGAGCAGAAAAGGTAGATGTGGGCTGCAACGAAATCCTCCCTACGGCTGCAGCTCGAGCGAAATTACACAGATCAAAAAGTAAAAACAAAAATATTACCGTAAATTTTAAATTCCTAATATCGCAACATTTTTTTCTTGCTAACCTTACTCTAAATGAGTGTTTTCATAAATGAGTTTGCATATTCATTGAACCATTGCATATATATGTCGCACCTCTTTATATGTAAAGTCGGCGAAGCAAAACTTTATTGATAGCCCAGCATATGTGTATTGTGAGCGCGATAAATGCACACACGGGATTCAGTTTCAGCGTTCTCGTCAAAAAAGCAAACGAGAAATATTACACCCGTGGCAAATTTGCGCAGTTAAAGTTTGTACCTGAAGAAAGAAAAAAATATGTTTAGGTCGCACCATTGTATATAATACGCACTGACGGAAATTGAGTTAAAAATACGGCGACTTATACATGAGAGAAATACCTTTCATAGCTATAGAGCTTTTGTACACAAAATAATAACACGATTTCCCCTCGGTGGGACTCCGCTATTTTTGAGCAAAGGCGCCGCAAAATTTGAGCCATTAATTGGTTTACTTTTCTGCACATATGAACATTTGGTTTCACAGCTTCGGAGACCCATGAAAAGCTTCGTCTCGCAAGACGAACGACCAAGAAATACTCTCCGCAGACCTTTCTAATGCACCTCTACACTTTAACGTCACCAATTGGCGAAAAAATACTACATTTTTTGAACAAGCCACACTCTTAAAAATTGCTCGAGTGGCAAAAAAAACAAAAAACAAACAGAAACTACTTTTGTTCTGTCGACTTGTAGCTGAAAAAAGGAAGAAACTCGTATCAATATAACAGCTTAAGCTTTTTGTTTGTTTGTTTTTTAATTGCAGAAGAAGTTTGCTTAGAGTAACTATTTTGTTGTGTGAGGGTTGTCTGGCAGGGCTAAAGATGTCGCCATCTTGCTTCTGCGAAGAGGACAAAGCTGTGCTGCAGTGCCAAGGACTGATGCGGCCGTAAACGCTGGCCTTACACGCGGTCAATAAACGAACCAAAGTCGTTTACAGCCCACGATATGAAGTCTTCGTTTATGGCCGCATCAATCCGCGGCACTGTAGTCGCCACATCTTTATCGGCTTCGCTGAAACAAGATGACGACACCCACAGCCCGGAGAACGTGTTCGTGTTGGAAGTTCAAAACCAACAATCACAATAAATAAAAATTCTTGTGCGGTGCAGATAGTCTATTCCGCTTAATGTTTTAAATTCCTAAACATATATAGTTCGCGGACTATAGCCTCTAAAATACGTTTCACGCGCCGCCAAATCTTCGCCCAAACCAGCACGAACGTGCTCGTGTGATGTTTTGTACTGGCTGCAACCCATGACATTGGATGTATGGCGCATTCTTTGTCAGCGAACACATTTTTTCACAAAGATCGTAATACATTTAGCAACCTTGAAAATCATATGTTGTATTACGATACTTTCGTAATACCATGTAGTGTCAGTCTAAATAAACGTGAGAATAATTAGAACATTTATGACCCTTGGTGTAAAGATACACGAAAAGTAAACTAATGTAACTTAATGAAGCACTTTGCGTGGTAGACTTAAAACTTAATTCTAGCTTACTAGTATTATATGAAAGTTTTACTATGAGTGTGCACCGTTAGTTGCCGGACTGAACCGACTCGCGGACCACAGTGATAAACAGAAAAATTCACTAAAAGTATATCACAGGTATATTTCGAGATAACAAATGTATGCCAAAAATACCCTTCACCTGTATTGCTTTGTTTCATAAACGCATTCAATTATTACACTTGTAGCGTATTGATTTTTATCGCAGGAGTAAAGAACTTATTTAGCTTTTTGAATAAAGTAATCAGTACCTGTAGTTTATTAAATTTAATACTGAGAAACTTGTAATTGTAATTCATTACATTTTGGAAGAAACGGGCTCAAGTCTGCATGTCACTCAGTCCTTTCAAAATATATCCGAGTCCTTTCAAGCAATATTTTCGTTCTTTCAAATGACATTCTAGTCTTTTCGAAAGACATTTCAGTCCTTTCAAATGACATGTCATGCAGTCTTTTCAAATAGCATCCCTTCAATATTCATGGTAGCGATTGACTAATCACCTTGTAATCTTGACACGGAGCGTTGCCCTGGGCGTGCGCTAGTTCGCCAATTCTTCAACTTGTTTCGGTCACTTCATTTTGCTTTCCGTGCTGCGAACTGCGGTGCCCAAACAAATCGGCCACCGATTCATAATTGGCAGCGCCAGACACATTCGCGACAAAACTAATAACAGAACGTCCTACCGGTCGTATTCGACGCGTTGAAAAGACGACCTAATCCCGGAAGAAAATTCAGCGGGGTAGTATTTAGCTTGGACCTCCGAGATTGTCGGGGCTTGAACATCTAAACAAGTAGAAGAAACGGAAGGCTGTACACATGCCTCGCACAACTTCGGAATCTTGACAGTGTGAGGGATTGGTGGCCGAGTGCGCTAACGCACCTTAGCTCGTCACACGGGGAGCGAAGGCTCGCGTTGCGGAACTACAGGGACCAGTTCACTTCCCCAATCCTTCCCGTTTCGATCGCGATGTGCATCGCGTACCGGCTTGCGGTCAACTTATCGTTACTATGCGATGCACGATGTAAACCCCAGTCAGCGGTACTCCACTGGCTAAATTCCTCACATACAGCGTGTAAACCGCAGTATACCCCTAAATGCAGACCGACCGTATACGCTGTCTAAACACAAACTTCAAACTTGTTTTGCCTGTTTCGAATCTTGGCGGTCATAACACAAGGTGTCTCCAATAGCGGCCAGACTCTTTAACTCGACTGCAAAAATCGGTTTCTTAACCTATCGCGCTACGATTTTGTGCAGCGTTGCCCACAGGTGGTGCATTTTTCTATAAAATTTGCAAAGAGCGAACTTACCTGAGGAAAAAGTAAAAAAAGAAAAAGTCTTAACTCCTATGGAAACGCAGCGAAGCCACCGGTCTTCAAACAATAGGGCGCCGTTTGGCACGGGAGACAAGAGATGGCGCAAGCGGTCGCGACGCCAACTGCCGCCAACGAACGAGCATACGGCGCCGAGAGCCGGCGTCATTAGCAGACGATCTTTTTGACTCAAAAGCGGCGCGCGTTCCGCAGGCGGCGACAGTCGCAGAACCAAAAACAGGCGCGGTAACAACAAGGAACTGCAAAGCAGACGACATAAGTACCCCGAAAAAAACAGTCAAAATAACCCGACAAACCATTTTTTAATCGATTATGTGTCCATTCAATGTGTTTTATTAGTAAGGATGATAAAATCATGCATTGGCAACTGACATCGAAAAAGCTCGCGCCGCTTTTGAGTCGAAAATATCGTCTGCTATTTGACGCCGGCTCTCGGCGCCGTATGCTCGTTCGTTGGCGGCAGTTGGCGTCGCGACCGCTTGCGCCATCTCTTGTCTCCCGTGCCAAACGGCGCCCTATTGTTTGAAGACCGGTGGCTTCGCTGCGTTTCCATAGGAGTTAAGCTTTTTTCTTTTTGTTTACTTTTTCCTCAGGATAAGTTCGCTCTTTGCAAATTTTATAGAAACAATGCACCACCTGTGGGCAACGCTGCAGAAAATTCGTAGCGCGATAGGTTAAGAAACCGATTTTGCGGTCGGTTTAAAAACCTGGCGGATAGTTGAGCCGCCCTGTAGTGGACCCTTTCAAAAAATCCTCAGGCAACATTGGTGCTCTCCAAAGGTCACCCTGGTGATATCCCACACTGCCTGGTGATATTTCAGGGGAGAAAATTGGCTTTGAAAGGTAGGAGTAATCATATCTTTGTCTTTTTAGACAAAGATGTGATTAGACTCTGTGTGACAAAGACTAGGTAGCGCAAGCTACCTAGTCTTTGTAAAAATATTTTTATGACTATACCTGCATTCTTGATACTCTCACTTCACAGAAGTTATGAAGTCGTAGAGTTGCGCGAGATGTGTTAATGTTGCACTATTATATATCGTAGCCAAATTGATGTCAACTTACTGTATTCTGTTAACGTTCACTCACCTCTACGTTTCAACTGGCACTCTTTGTTATTTTTATTATTGTTCTTTGGAGAAAGTGATGCCAGATCACCCGAATACAAGTGTCTTCGATGCCGTACGTATCACCAAATACGTCCCTAAATGCTTTTACAAATTATATGTCTGTTAACACGTGCACTTGAAACTTTGAATGACTCATCGTAACCATATCGTTTTCTTATCTGGGTGTAGCGCAAGTTGTATAATCCCGAACCTTCTTCATATCAACAATTTGGTCGTTCTGAAGCGCGGAATAATAAATAAGTTTTATTCTCGTACCTGAGTTTATCTCTTTAAGGCTGGTTGACCCATTTGCATTTAAATCGAACCTAGCCGTTGTGCGTGCTTGTAAACGATTACGACGAGCGGTAGTGATAGTAGCATGTTTAAAGGGGTGATGAAACGATATCGAGTTTGACTCTTCATGGTTTTGCAGATGCGTACGGGTCGTAGTCTGGCCCAAGTATACTCGTACAGACCTTCACTGATTCATAAGCTTCTTTGTCGCGGTGGAATTGCGAGAATAAAAGGGGACTATGTCTTCCAGTTTTGCCTTCGCAAAGCTTTATGACGCAATTGTGGATCGAAACCACCCACCTGACGACAGTTGAGCGCGCCTCGTGGATTGAACACGAGAACCGCGTGAGCACTCGACTTCGGCTCGTAATAATCAATGCCTCGGCGGACTCTCTAATAGAAGCTCGTGTCCAACCACAGTGGTCATGAGAATAGCCGACCTCTAAAAATGTCTGGAGCTCAGCACTCGTTTTCTACTTTGCCGACCCCTGCGCGTGGCTATGATTAATGTTGGCGGCATATGATAGGCACCAGGACAAGTGGCCGCTTGTTCTGGCTCCGAAGTCGAGGGGATGAACGATGGTCATATTTCTCGGATTTCTTCTGGCGACTGCCGTTGCCTATAAAAAAACTAAGGCAAGTTTATTTTGTTATTAACGTTAGGGAGTAATTCTAAGTAGCATTTAGCGAAAGTCGAAAAAATCGTTTCATGGCTCCTTTAGCATCATAAAAGGTTACGCCAGGGTTTTTCTTACTTTCCTCGTCCAATCTGATTTACGACAAGAAAGCACACTGGCGCCATCTATGAGGTAGACCTGGAACGTGTCCGGCCTGCGTATATAATTTAAATCTTTGGACGCATTATACTTTCCTGTTGGCTCGAAATATGTCCGAGCACGTTACGAGTGACCATTTCTCATTTATATAGTACCTGGATTATACATCTCAAACACTGTAAAACCTTCAATCCAGATAGACGCGGAGTTCAGGGCCAGTTTATAGATGGCGCCAGTTCGCCAGTCTGTTCTCTTACCGTAAGTAGTCACGAGCAAGCTACACGCAGCCAGCGCGCCTCGTAGCGTCTCAGGAGTGCGACATTACCACGTGGCGACGCCTGAGACAAAGTCAAAGTCAAAGTCAAAGGCAAACTCTCGAAAACCTTCAGCGTGTTTCCCGCTTAGGGCTGGTCGGGGGTCTACTAAAGATGACATCATGCACTGGCCTTTGTCTTCTAGGTAGTATTGGCACAACACACTCGATCACACTCAAATTCAAACTTGTTAACCAGCCTTTACTCAACCTCTCCCCCGTATCAAAGACTTCGCTGTTTTCTTGTTTGCTCAAAAAATGTGCATTGTCTCGCAGCATCAAAGCAACTTTAGCACCAAATGGTCTGATGAGGCGCCGATGATGCCATGCAAAGCGTAAAAGTTCGTCTGCTTCTTGCAGAGTGCTTGTGATAAGGTCAGAACGCCGAAACCTTATTGGCTGATTTTGAAAAGAAATAGGGGGTAGACCCCAAGGCATCTAACATTCAGGTCTACCAACTATCCTTTCAATTAAAGCCAATCACAGTTCGGCGTCGTTCTGACGTAACTACAACTCCCGAGCAAGAAGCAGACGACTTGCTCTCCGTATCAAGAAGAAGTTTAACAATTGATCACTATCGGCAGCCGAAGAAAAATATAATAAGTACTCCATGAAGAACAGCGTGCGTGCTATAAAGTCAGTATTAGCATAAAAGTACATCGTAATTAGCGGAAAAATTGTTCAAACAGTTAAGTTCACTTTTTACTTATTATTACCTTGAATTTCTTTTTATCAAAGCTTCATTTAAAATATATTTGTGTTTGCTCGGCGAAAGGCTACTTGCGATGAGTGTGTGAAGGTAGCTGCACGTGCTAAGATGACTTGAATTCTGATACGTTACAATTTGTGTGGCCATTTGTTTCTGATACTGGGAAGTGTATACTCATCGTGACAAGTATTATAATGATGGTCAGGTCAAATTCAATGTGACGAATGCATTGGTGTCATGCTTATTGTCCTAATAAATGTAGATTGCACATTTCTATGTGTAGTTAATGAAATCTCAATGTTCGTATTGCGCACCACAGATGATGCGCGCACTCTTCACAAATAGAGACGTTCTACTGTATTGGGGGACTCGAGCATATAGTGAGTCATACGATCGTTGGCTCCTTGCTTTGCTCAGACACCTAATCGCTTATATGGCCGGATATAAAAGTGAATTGCTTTATGGGCTTTCCCGTCCGCCTAGCCATAAAGCAAAATGTTTGCTCTCCCCAAGTTATAGGTATAATTGGCCTTTTCGGCCATACGCGGACGCGCTCACTTTACGATAGTAATTAATTTTATTTGCATAATTATTTTTTTGCAGGACAAGTTGCTCACCAAGTTGGAAGAGCATGAGCCGGAACTAGCCACCAGTCAAGAAGAAGAAGTAAGCTTGTGCTTCTTTGTAATATTGTTGATCGGCTACATATTATACTTTGTCTCATCCTACGATGGACTAAAGGCCAAAGCCACGAGCCGCCAGGTCCAATCACGTTACACGCTTAACTATGTCATGCTTAACATTGAATAGGGGTGGACGAATAATGTTCCGAACCAAAAAGCGCTGCATCATTTCTATAGCTTCGACACCGCAAAAGAGTTTATATGTCCTTGATTCTTTGCGATGTAAAATTGATGAGTCACTCAGTGCTGTTCCATTTGAACCACTGTCCACCCATAAACATTAGGGATCTATAGACAGAGGCACCGACACGTGCATCGAAGCGAAATACCACGCAATTTCTAAGTGGCTTGTCATTGGATCTGGTGACCCGTAGCTTTTACCTTTAGTCCATCATGGGGTGACACGAAGTATATACTGTTTTGTCAGCCGAAGTCCAACGCACCCGACGCTACCACGTAATGGGACAAATCGAAGCAGTTAAAAGCGCCAATCACTAGTCTTTTCAGGTTTATGATTGGTTCAGGAATGATAGAACACGTACAGAAACATGACGAACATCATGATGGCGCGTTTTTGACGTTGTCTGATTGGTACCATCAGCTCGTAGCGTCGACTGCTTCTGGACTTAAGCTGAAACGAAGTAGAAAAAGTTTTCTATCACATCACACAGTACTGACTGGCAAACGTAAGTCAGGAATATTACTTATTAATATTCAAGGCTCACTTTTTTTAATCAGTACTTTTTATTGCCTCTGGTTTTGATAGGTAGGCCTAACACAAGTCTCAGGAAATAACCAACACGGTTGGAAAAATATTATTGAAAAGCTGACTGAAGACAGGCATGTGCCTACGGTGCCTTTCATCAATAACGGGCGTTTAAGACATGTCTTTGAGGATGTCAAGCATCTAAAGACTATACTTTGTCTCACTTTAGCATGGGCTATTGTTAGCCGCGCATGCTAAAAGAGCGAGCTAGTTGCTTTGGGTCAAGCCTCGGCGGCAGCACGAGCGCTCGTGCAGGAGTGCACCAGTCAAGGCAGCCAAGGCTATTCGCTCGCACTTGCACAGCCCTTGTAGTTAGTTCATCCTAACGTGAGACGAAGTATAACAAATACAAGCTACTTTTCATGGCTGGTGTTTGTGCAGTAACATAGCGAGAGGTTCTTGCGTATGAAGAGGAGAGGCTCTCCAGCTGGAAAGTGCACATTATTTAAACCATCAAACGAGATTCATTTAGTCTGTTTACATGTCTTTTGGATCGCCAAACCAACTTTACATTTATGAAACTCAAACAGCATATTAATACTTTGTTTGGTTAAGGCCCTACCTGAACTTCTAACCCGGGTGAAAAACGCCAGCCCTCTGACTACAGGTGTCAGACTTCCTAGATCGCATTGTCTTAGCTTTGTTGTGATGAACTCTTAATATGTTTTGCCAGTACCTTTTTTGCGTTTCATTTACGTCAGTAGGGAGTCTGGTCTACAAGATTCAGCCTGTGAGTAGATTTTGGAACATGGACCGTCTGGTTAGAATTTATGCATAAGCCATCCATGAGCACAAAATTCTTGGAAGTATGCCAATACGAGCAAATGAATAAACAACTGCCAGTGTCTACGTATCGACCTTTGAATTTCAGTTTTAAAAATCGCTCCTCAAACTCTTTGCATTACTCCTATAGTTATTTGGTGTCGCGTAAATTCTATTTCAGATAATTTCTTGAACGCACCAGGTTCACGTCAGGGGAGCTTTATTACATGATTTAACTTCGCTGACATGGTGAAATAAAACATAAGAAAGTCGTCCCCGCAAAAGAACAGGTACAGTGTAGTAACGTTGAGAGCAGAAGGCATTTTCGGTAGAAGTTCTGTGTCAGTGCTCCTGAAGCTCGCACTTATTTTCGCGTACATTCACAACAGTTACCAGGAAGGAAGAATGAGAAGAAGAAACACTAGCGCGTGTGCATAGCTTAAGGGATAGCGGATTTGTAACAGTTTCTACAAATGGTCGTCTGCATTCATGTCCTCCGAGATTCCTGGCCCCCAAAGCACGCATCCGGCCACTCCATTCGGCTGAAAAAACTGACATGAAAAAAAAAGAAAAAAAAAGGCTCGCGGTTGTTTTCGCCGTGGTAGTGCTAGGTACGGGGCCGAAAATCATCCTCGGACTCGCTTGGGTAGCGGCCCGGGTGGTAAAAATACGCTCCTTTGCCCGAGTTGCAGTGAGCACAGAAGTTAGTTTTCAAAGAAGCGGTTGGTTAAAATCGGAGTGTTGTTCGATAGACAAAAGGCAAGCATTCCGCCCCGATTGTTGTCCCATGAGCGCAAACACGTGCAGCTTGCTCGTGAACATAGCTTTGGCAAGCTTGAAATTTCACGGGCTTGTCCGCACGAGCAGAGACAATGCGACGGCCAAACTGCGGCTCGCGAGCCGCATGGGGCTCTTTTGGGTCCAAGTGTGGCTCGCGGCTACCTGGAAGCGTGCCCCCCTTCGCCCCCTCTGTCCCCAAGACGAACATAGTTCTCGGATTTAACAAAAAAAATCTCACAGTCTTGACAGCCTTGTACTATACTACGTACATACAGCTGGACTATTTTTGACACGTAAATGCGTACAGTGGTTTTGTTTCCTTCATTATTTTAAAAGTAATTTCGAACCGAATACGAACAACTGGTGTCAGGGGCAGTGGCCGGCTAGCGAACCATGCGTTCATTTTTGCTTAGCGGTTGAAGAAACGTTCTGCTGCCTAGTGCTCCTTGTTGTAGTAGACAATTATACTTGTCCCCTTTGGAAAGGACTGTTCCCTCCATATTGTTCCTTGATAAGAGTACCCTCCCCCCCCTTTTTTTTTTCCTGCGGCTCTCTTAACTTTTGTAGTTTTGTCTGTGGCTCCGAACCCCATACACACTTTGGACACTCCGGGTCTACATTTCTGTGTGCATAATTTAGCCCATCGTTTTCATTCTTTTCCATTTTTGCGTTTCTTTCAAATGTTATTTTTCTGAGAAAAACGAAAAAATACAACGCAAGGCGCTATTACATTTCAAAACTTTGAACCAACTGGCCCAACTATCCTCTTTGTTTCTGCGGACGCCGTCTCACCATGACTTCCTTGCTATTCGCAGGACCTTGTCGACTTTGACCCTTCTGCCGCAGTGAAAGTTTCTGTGGCAATCTCTCCCATTGTTCAGTGATAATCAGGGCCAGTTTGCAAGAAGCCGTATCTTAGCAAAACCCGGGTGAAACAAAGCACTGCCTGAGCCAGCGTACGAGCTGAGCGGCACTTGAATCGTGTCTCAACGCGCTTGCACACCTCAACCTTTGCAATGTTAACGAAAATACACGCTCCATACCACGTGCACAAATGTAACGTTTGAGATGCTGATGCCTGCTCTTTATCAGGTCCATCTTGTGGAGCTCTGGACAAGCTGTGCTATTCGCTCCTTCTGCTGGCCAAACAAGCGTTTGGAGGGGCCAGAGGAGAGCTTTGCGCGACAAGAATCTCGAAGGCATGCTTCATTAAACAGGAGGATACATCTGCCCATGACGCAACAACACTATTTCGTCAACTCAAACCAAGTCTGTACCAAAATGAGGATAAAACTGATATGGTTTGGATATCGCCGCCCGCTTTTGTAGTCAGGTTTTAATGAGGTTCTATTTTCCAGCCCTGCAAAAGTAAACATAAATACTATGACGAAAAACAAAATATGGTATAGGCTTGCATATTGTTAGGATATGTACGTTTTAGTTCGCATCTTACAATTGACAACCCTTGCTGGCGCCCGATGACGCTCGCCAAGTTTGCGCCAATATGGCCGATTTATTTTTTGCATATTTTAGTACTGATAGACGCCGTTCGAAGCTGAAGCTAAGAAACGCTGAAGAAACGCTTTAAATAGTTCGAACTTTAGTAGTCTTGCCCCATAGTCAACTCGTTTAGAAAATGACCGAAGCAAGAATAAGTTGCTTTTGTTATGCTGTAGCTAACTTTGATATTAACAATATACCATAATTTATTTTTGTAGAAAGTCGCTGTCCATACTTTTTCTGCTGCTCGTACTTTCATTGCCACAGCTGCATATAGCAAGAACAATCGTAGTGGCGTCATCTGCTTCGTACCTAGCAGACGACCAAATGAGGGTGTAATCCCAAACTGCAAGAACAATCAATCTCCAAGAGGAGTCGTAATGTTTGATTCTTCATGCACAGCACGTGAACTTGTGAGTACGAAACGGCCACCCCTCGCGTGTTATAGACGGCTGTGTTCGCCATTTTGAATATCAGTGGTAATCTTCTAAGCCCACCCCGTAGTAGCCTTTCGGCCTGTAACGTGACCATTTTTTGTTCGCAGTGCGTGGTGTGCGTGAGTGCCAAGGCGAGCATGCCAGACGTTCCCGTGTGGCCACCGCGTGGTGTGCCGCAAGTGCTTCGTCAAGACCATCCAGGTGGCCGTGTCCCAGAGGGTTCTGCCCCTGCGATGCGTCATCTGCCGCACAAAGATCGTGCGCCTCAAACACTCGTCCCACGGACGAGCCACGCCGGTCATGCCGGGAGCCAGGGCCCTCCTCGCGCCCTGTGAGGCCCTGGGCGAGACCTCGGGGCCTTTCCTCAGACCCCATGACTTGGAGCGTCCCGTCGAACCACTGCCGGCCAGCCACTACAGGCACAGCGCCCAGGCATGCCGCTTCCACAGACATCGCGACGGCACGTCCGAGCTCGCAGAACCGTCGGCGTCATCGTCGTCCGGGGCATCTTGCTCGACAAAGGCACCGGAGAAGTCCCTGCCCTGCTCGCCCGTCTGCAGCCCGGAAGAAGTGACGCTGATCACCGGGACCCTGTGTCAGGAGCCTGTGTCATCACCCGATGAAAACGTGAGAAACCAGGAGCTGTCCGGACGGCGGGTTACCCGAGCGCTGGTGCATCCACCGCCGAGGTCACCGCCTGACGCCCCCAAGACACCACCAAAAGTCGACCGGCTTTCCGTCTCTCCTGGTCCCTCCGGCTTACCTGCAGGTACTTCCAAGGGGGCAGCGCCTATTACTCCTCAGAAGCTGCCGCGCTCGTTGCCGTCGTCCTTGTCGTTAACGTCACCATCGTCGTCTTCATCGTCGTTAGACATTCCTCGAGATACGAGCTCCAGAAGCTCGTCGCCACGGAACGGTACAAGTGCGTCCAAGCCTTCCCCAGATCGGCACACCATAACTAAGCCTATCAAGGCTCCAGCTGCAAAAGACGTCGCTGCCAACGTGTCGCACGCCGAATGCGTCCCCTACTGCTCGGCAGACCTCAGCTTCGCCGCCCAGGACTACGGCGTCTCCGGAACCTCGGACGATTCCCTCACCGGAGCCGAGCCCTCAAGCTCTTGCTGCGGCTGCCCTCGCCACCGTGACGTTGCCTCCTCCACCTAGCGAGATCCGACGTCGACGCGGTGGACAGTTGCATCGTGTGAGTCCCGGCAACGCCCTCCCACTCGCGGTCCGGGGACCTCTGGTGAAGCCCCTGGTGAAGCCTCCACGGCCTTCGTCCCGGTTCGAGCGGTTCCGGGATTTGCACGTGCGACGTCCCACGCCGCTGCTTCCGATCCCCGAGAAAGAAGAGCCCGAAGGGCTTCAGCTGGAAACCGCCTTCTGCCGCGTCGCTCCCGGAGCGTCCGATCTGCTGGTGTGCGCTTCGTCCCCCAAGATATCCGTGCTCCAGCAGGACCGGGCGCCACTGCTCCAGCCGGATTCACCTGACCGCCGATCGCGGAGCTTGCGGAGCCAGCTGCGCTCCAAGATGGCTGGCTTCCCGAGTCTCCTGGGTTCGCCGTTGAGAGCTCTTCGTGCGGGGGCGAGGCACCGGCGCGTACCAGACGTCAACTAGGCCCTAAAAAAAGGAAGGGTTTGCGACCCTGCCGGCGGAAGGACCCGCTCGAAGAAAGACACCGCACCACGGCGTCTTTCTCCGCAATGGGTTCCTCAGAACCAATAGGTCAAAAGGCAGCTGGTTCCCCCGGAACGGCGTGGAGTCCTGGCAGCCTCTTCAAAGTAAACACGCGGTACGCCGAGGAGGATCGCACGACGGCCGCTAAAACAGGTGCCAAAACAGAAGATGATGTCCCGCCTTCTAGAATGCAGGTGGGGACCTCGTCGCCCAACAAAATATGCTGCACCACAACGAATCCACGGCGGCAACGACGAAGACACAGCACGGAGCGGTCTATGACGGCGGACCCACCGGCGCCTACGCAAGTGACCGACGGGGCCGCTCAGAATCCGTGGCTGCGTCGTTGTCACGTCGTGGTCGCCCCGTGGCATCCCTGGACCCAACCGGAAATCCTGGGTTCCCTCGGGTGGCGTTCCGCCTCGTGTCAGAGGCAGCATTCCGGGCTCAGTGGCGCTCATCAACGGGTCATGTGAAGGGCCATCGTAAAAGCGTGTCTGAAGATGCCTCGGTGTCAATGTTCTGCTTGAGCGGCGGTGACATCCCTTTAGTAATAACCGTGCCAACGTTCATTACCAGGTGTGAAATATTTCTAGTTATGGGAATGTCTTGAGGAAGATCAGCGCTTTTTGCTTCGCAGATCAACCCAAGAATTCGTATTAAGAAGTGTAGTTGACTTGATGGAGCACGTGTTTTCATACTTACACGGATGACACCCTCCTGCAACGACATTGGCATTGAGGCACCCGTGCATATATTTCCAAATGCGCTTAGCCACTCGATTCTTTCGTTTGCCGCAGCTGGCTCGTCGAAACCTGCAGCACACATTTCTGTTTAATATTCGCTATCAGAGTTCTTCCAAACCAATCAATCGAATCTTACAATCTAGAGCAAGCTTACTTTATTGGCACCTGCTTACTGTAGCACTCAATTCCATTGTGCAGATGTCTCAGCTACGTCTTCTTACGAAGCGAGACGAAAGGTTTCTACATCGGGCGTAATATCCTGAATAGGGACTAAGCGTTTTTTGTTTTTTAAGTTCCATTGGTTCCATTGGCAGGATGCACTTCAGTCTTGCCGAACAGTGTACGCTCCACTCCTGTTTATGCTAGGCCGAGCACGACTACCCCCCCCCCCCCCAATGCCACGAATGAAACGTGAGGCATACCAAATTATCCCACAGGTAACAAGCTAAGTTTTGTGATCAAGATAGCTGATATTGCTTTTTGATATCTCAGTCACTACCAGGGTGTTGCAGAAGCTTCTGATTCACGACACTGGATTGGAATCTAAGAAGACGGCTAATTTAGTCAGGAGCGGACTGTCATCCGACGAAGTAATGCACGCCAAGATGAGGACGAATTTTGACACCCCATTGGCGGGCAATAGTTTTTCTAGCAAGTTATTTTTCTCTGACTAAACACAAACCTTAAAAAAATAGCGCTCATTAAAAGGCTTAAAATTGTACTAGGGAAGGGAAGTATGTAGAAGGTCCTACATTTGCTGCATTCTCTTTTCAGTCTTACGTTTTACCGCATGCAATGCACATCGGTTTACCTGAACCATATTTTGTACTTTACGTGCACTCGTAAAACTGGAGCATCGTAACCATGACAGTGAAATATGTTTAGTTTTGTAATTTTGAGGTTCACTTGAAAGCAGTCGTAACACTTTTACTCCAGCAAACACACAACCCAATGTTTCACAAAGTCATATTGTGATCATTAGTAAAAATCTTAACCAAACGTCGGATGATATTATTAGGCTTTCTCGGCAAACATTTTATTCTTTTCCTGCTGCCTCTGCTGCCTTTGTCCTTCGTATTAGTCTTTTTTTATGGAGCGGCTCTGCCTAGTTTTGCCAGAGGGAGCACTCGGATCTCGACCCGAAGAAGTGCATCTTTCCACTACCGAACCCGAATTGATAAGCGCCACTGACCACCAGTTACCAGGGCAGCGTCCCTGGTCGCTCCCAGCTTCCGGAGCGGGGGCTGGGAGCCACGCAGTAGTGGTATTGTGCCTGAAACACGTCTTCCTCTGGTGTGTTTATCGCGTTCCTAAATGTGGTCCCCGATTTCCTCCTGATGAGGTCATAGAAGAGTGATATGCTCTTGCCTGTTGCGATTGTGTCTCAGCAGCGGAGCTGTACACGGCAGAGGCCTGTACTACTGCGGGTCGCTCTCCAGCTAGACAGCACACAAAAGCTTCAGGTACTAGGAGCTAGGACGCCGCGACAGCAAAGACACTTGCGTTCGCTCGTACTTATCGGCCGGATGTTCCACGACCTACCACCGGAATTACGACGCCCAATAGCTGGATTGGCACCACGTATAACGATGGTGCCGACCTGCGAACATCCTCCGCTTTCTCCATGAAACGTCATCACCGTCGAATGGCGCCAACTCAGCAATTGGACCCGAGACCGATGCCGAACGTCCTTCAACGCGGTGATTGGACACAAGGCCCAACCGAACGCTGACGCAGCAATTGTGTCCAATCTGTGTCTTTGCTGGATCTCACTGCGATGACGTCACAATTCTAGTCCACGGTCCTTGATTTATTCTAGGTGGACTTGGTATGACACGCCGACTCCAGAGACGTCATGTGGTTGGCAGTTTGGGACCGCTTTTGATTCATGGGCGGGATAGGACTCTAAACACACCATTGGAAGACGCGTTCCGGACATCGTAGTAGTGAGGGACGCTCCGCTCACCATGGCTTCCATGCTCGACGACACCACAGCACGTGCCAAAAGAGCGAAGCCCGATTAACCCCCTCCGGCTCAAACCCTGGAGCCAGGAGTTCTTCGTGTACATATAGGTACAATCTTCTTCCCGTAGTCTTCCCGAGAAAGTCGAGAAAAAAAAAACACCAAAAGAAAACAAACCCGAGTCCAGTATTGAGTGTTGTGCAGCCGAAGGCCCACGGCGGCAGGCGGTCTACCTGTCGTACCACGTTGCCCACGTTGCAGTTCTTTAGAGCGTAGTTTCATAGAGAGTGCATAGAAAGAAATATATAGTTCTATAGAGAGACGCTGAGAGAAGGAGGCGAGTTTACAGTCGTTGCCCTTTTTCGTATTTATCGAAGCGAATGTGATCCCGTCAGAACACATTATTATCGATGCCGTTTTGAGATGATGGCCTACTGAACTCATTCTACAGGAACAGTCGTTCCTGAATCTTTTTTGGATATCTTTTTTGATACGATTACTTATGTGGGAGAAGCGGTGGATGGTGAGACAAGAGGGGCGAATGAGCTGGTCAGGCGACGGCCCAACATTGCAGTCGACTGTTATAGTGCATCGTAACTCTCATTTCGTTGACCAAATGTACGAGGGGTTCAGGCTCCCTGAGCGCCTTTACTTTTGTGTCACTATAAATGCGAGCGAACCTGATCCAACAAGGGCAAGTACGTTATCACCAGCGCTATTTATAAACAAGCCCGCGTTTTCGCCACTTGGCGGAAAGGCGCGTCTGCGCGTGCGCCTTTCCGCCAGTGGCGCCACCTCTGCGGCGTGTCATCAGATCCGCATGCTGGTCCATTTAGCTCAGGAGGATCAAGTTTCTGGGCGCGCGCAGTGCCCGCCCCGGTGTGGGCGAAACACGGGCATCGCATTGCACGTTCGCATTCATGATAGTGAAACAAAGATTGGATGTACGTTGAGTCGAAAAAGGAACCGCTATTATGCCGTAGAGGATGCTCAAAGGTGCTCAAGAACGAGACGCTTATTTTACAAGCTCTACGCCATGTTGCTGTTAAGTTTGGAGTTGAGACTATGAAGGGAAAATGTTTTATGAGAGAGACGAGTTATTATGTGGAGAGAGTCTATGAATGAAAGGGACAGAGTTTCGAGTCAAAGGAATGTTAACGAGACGTTCACGAGATTAGTGCATTTCCTTCAATAACTTTACATATATTGGTAACAAAAAGCGCCAATGTTTTCTCTCAATAGATAAAAAGCAACAGAAAAAAAGACAAAGTACGCAAACTTACTGACATGACATTTTCAATCTTCCTAGCAATTGCGTCTTAAGAGAATCTCAGGTGTGGGGATAATCCGCCGCCTGCTTTTCCTCACGACGGTGTAACACAAGCCCGGTAGGGATTTGGCGTACCTACGCATTCGCATGCCGTGGAAGGAGCCGGTGCCGCCGTGGGATTCGGAACAGTCGGTGTGCCTTAGCTCAGTGCTCCGTAGGGGATCTCCACGCTCTCGTCCTGCTCACGTCGCGCACCCCGTCTTCGCAGAACCTTTCTTGGTCAGAACCAATGTGGGCGAACTCGCATTTAAAGCGGTTAAGTATCTGCGAAACACTAATCAACACCCAACCGACGTAAAATTTGAAAGCCGGTTGATCATAACCCCGCCCGTAGCTGCAAGGAACAACTAACTGCTTCAGGTCTGATTCCCGTCGGGTTCAGGCAAGGACCGTTTTGGTTTTTGACGTTTCTAACAAACATCTCATGTGGTCCATTGCAAGTTTAAAAATAGCAGGATAAGCTCCTCTTACGAACCTTTCCACTTTAGCAGTTCAAACGCTGGAGAGGAGAAAACCACCAATCATGGCGAGCTGAAGGCCTTCAGGAAAGGGTTCCTCTGGCTATTCTTGGCCTGCAACAGGCTATAGACAATAAGTGGTATTCACGAGGCGACACATTTGAGAGTGGTGTTTACGGCGCATGCTCAGAACCAGCCGCCATTTATCTTTTCAGAACTCCAACCCTGGTGGTGTACAATGCACTTACCGGACGCGTTCTCGTAGCTCATCGTCAGCTCGCGCTCAGCAGCAAGGAACTCAACTATGACCGACAGTTAATACTACCCTTAGTTTTCTATGGAGTGTTTCTCAAGCACATGACAGGACACAGCGAACAATAATGGTAAAAGTAACGGTTTTTTGAGATCGTGCCATGTTAAGCGAAGCTATCGAGCGAAGAAGGCGCTGATTGGTTGAACCCACCGCATCCCGCGTTACTTAGCGTGTGACGTCACTCAATCGGAGATGACAAACACCGTTCTCGCGGCTCTGGGACAGGCCGAAAGTGTCACTCTTTCTGTAGTGGCCGCTGTGTTGTCAGTTGTTGAATTTCACGATTTCCATCAAGGTTCTGAACTAGTCCCGCTCACCAAGGATTCTGCAGTCGGTAATTCTTTATTCCCGTGATTCCATCAATCTCAAATCTCATGCGCATTATTAGCGTGCCCTCGGTTGTTCTTGCTTTACTACGCCTCAAACGTGTAGCCATGCATTAGATATCCTTAAGGCTGAACTCCATGGGACGAATTATGTGACGAATAACTGGCGAACGCCGCCCGACAACACGCTCGCTTTGCGCGCGACGTAGCAGCCACTGTGTTGATTCCACGCGCAGAGCAAAAGCCGCCGGGCAAAATTCGTCGGTTATTCGCAGCATATTCGTCCCATGGAGTTCAGCCTTTAAAAGGCGGCTCTGATTTTCAGTTTCGAGTTCGTAGAAAGCGGCCGGGTTAGCATTCCTTCATCATTCCTTGTTATCTTCGATTAACGTGCAATGTTAATAGCGAGGATAATAAAAATAACACGAAGTAATTCAACTAGAATAAAGTGTAATTGCTTCACTTTGAAAATTCTCGAAAAAAAAGTGGCCGCAATAATATCATCAGCGCGTGACCACTTTTGAATCATGAACTATACGGTTGGGTACCCGAGATATGACAAGTGATGGCACTTCAAATACTCCCCGGTTTGTCGTCTTGTCGTTACTCAACGCGAGGAAAAAAAATATAAAATGTGAGACTAGGGTTCCATTTTTATTATGACTCCCTGCCAACCAATCAAACGCGGTGGATATGCAACGTCACTGCACTTTCAGTGTAAGCAATGTTTGGTTGGTTACATAGAACATATGGACACTTTTACTCGTCAGAACTCTCGTATTTTGTGTTAAACACCCTTCCAAATTGATAAAATGACTAAATACAAAGAATTACTAAGTTCCACTACACACTAATCACGTCGGTTCTGCATATTAAAATTCGATTGACAATAATAACGGAGATTTCCTCAGGAAAATTTTCAAACAGGAAAGATAAAAGACAGCACAACGCAAAGCAAAAAATACACAAAGAAAGAAACAATTATCACACAAAACGTCAACAACACGCTTTTGTCTCCTCCTTAAGCTGGTAAACACTTATCTTAACCCTCTGGCTTATAAGTTGAGCCTTTATTTTACACAGTACAAAAGGTCACGCGATGATGCTTGTGCCACCTAAATGTTGTAGGGACACGCTCGTACTTTTATCTCAAAATCACTTTTGCGAGCTGAGAAGCTCGCTGATCATCTGTTCATTTTATCAAAAACCGGGTGCCATGACGTCAGTGGTTCGCAGTCACGTGATGATCTAGGTTCGAATGCTATTGCGGGAGCCTCTGACGTCACAAAGCGCTCCCGTGTGACAATACAAAATGCTTTACTTCCAAATCTTTTAGAGCAAATGTTTTTTTTTTACTTGATCTTGTCGTCAAGACAAAAGCACTGATCCTCGTCAGAGATTGAAGCGTTCGTTTAAGAAAAAAGAGTCAGTTATATAACTATGATAGCTTAAGCTTTATTTGCAAACTTTTAAGTCTTTATGACAATTCGACTTCAATTATAATTTTCTCAAACACAAAAACAAATGCCGATTTTTTTTTCAACGGAAATTCCAAATTTGTTGTTGAAACTGACTTTTCACTTAGCAACTGGTATACCCTATTTATGGAAGCGGAAATGTCAAACTAATAAAATTCAATAACCACTGTGCACAGCTTGACATAAAAAACTGGAAGGCGCTCGTAGGTTAGTAACACATTTATTTGAAACAAATATTTGGAGTGAACCAGCGAAGAGGAGCGCCTCAAACATCATTTGCATTTCACCAACTCTTGTTCAGTCACGCAGCTCATGCACTGCAAATGCGTTTAGAAACGTCCCACTTTTGCATTTAAAACATGGGAGTTTTTGTTTGTAGGATCCAGAAATATGAGGACTGTTTATGTCGAAACTCAACGGGGACACCGCTGACACCGCAGTAATTCCCTAGGACGGGTCTTTGGCTAGTCAGCAAAGCGAGCGTGCGTTGTGGTGAAACCCACAAACTGCTACGTAGGAAGCCCGACAAACCCGGAGAATTGGAGCGTCAGTCTTTTGGGATCAAGGCCGATAGGAAAACCGAGTCACCGACGAAGTAAGGGGTGCCGACATAGCGGCGGATTACGAGCGAGCGAGATTTCCGAACGGTCAAGTCTATATAATGAATATATACAGAAATATAATTATTCTACAGGGCAAATAAAGGATGTTAGAGAAATGACACGTGTCGTGCTTTTCTTCCTCATTCCCGTGTCTGTTTGCACGCGTGTTCTTGAGTGTGTGTCGATATTTGTATAGTATGCGACTTAAGGTTTCGCAAAGACCAGTTTCCAGATTTCGCTGCTGGCAGATAACAAGAATTCGAATATATAGAACACAATAAAGAGAAGGATATAAGAAAAATAAGAGCTCATAGGAAGTCTACCAGTACTGCAGATTTGTTCTCGTCAGAATGACCAGGGGAAACGGAACCACGCGTTTCGTGATGTCCACCACCCTGCGGAAACGCTTTGCTCTGTAGGACCGCTGCAAGACCCTGGCGGCATGCTCCAGCCGCAGTTGCTCGCAACCTTCCGTAAAGAACTCGGCCAGAACACGGGCGGCGCGCAGCTCCAGTTGCCGGATCATAGTACTTGACACCGGTTTCATTTCCGGATCCCGAAGCTCCGGATAGACCGTGGCAACGTAGGCGTCTAGGCTCCGGTCCAATTCCTTGGCGAGCGGCTCGTACATGTTCATGCGCACGCGCAGCATGGCTTCTAACAGGTGCACGTAGTGGACGCGGTCGCCCTGGAGGATGGGCACATCCATGATGGCAAGGACCAGCCTATTGGGTAGTGGCAGGCGCAGAGGTGGCGGCAGCGTGTCCAGGAGGACAGGGATGGAAGCCAGCGGCAGCAGGCCTCTGCCCTCTAGGTCCAGGCGGGCCCATCCGGCCGCGTACTCCAGCAGGTCCGAGTCCGTCATGCCACTGAGTTCCGTGTTGCGCGAGTGCTCGTAGCCGTCTAGGAGGACGGCCACGTACGAGTTGAAGATGATGAAGTTGGAGACAAAGACGTAGGTCACGATGTAGGTGACGGCAAGGGCCTTGCCCGTCGGCATCAGCCAAGGCAGCAGGTCGTTCCAGGAGCTCGATGTGGAGAGCCGGAAGAGCAGCAGCAGTGCCCGCCACAACCGGCTGAAGTTCACCGTAAACCTGGGATTTGAGGTGAAAGAAATGCCTGCTCTTAAATGTGGCCTAATGGTGTAACTGCAGAGTGAGGTAAGTCATTGTAAAAAACAAAACTAACGATAGTGAGCTCACGGAAGGGAATTTTCAATTCGCAATTTACGATAGGTATTTGTTATAGAAATCGCCCAGAAGTGCTGATACTGCTGTTTTTTATGCGGACCTTGCTTTCAGGATCCAATGGAACCAATGAAACCGTTCCAACCGGAATAAATCCGTTTGATGAAGCCTTCCACTTGAGGATACGTGGTAGAGGCCCTAGTGGTGACATCCATTGGCCTTTATCTTACTGTATCTAAATGATCGTTAATTTAAGTCATTCGTGGTTATGGTAAGTATCCGGTTAATGTTGTAGCTACACCAGTAAGATAATCTGTGGAGCATAACATAATTTTTGTTTACTTCTGTCACGCAAATCCTGGCCTACGAAATTGTTTCTTTCTGTCTTTAGTCGCGATTAGTTTTGTCATTTTAGCTGGAGGTATTTTTGTGCAGAGCCAACTGCTTTAGCACCTACTCGTGTTGACTCCTAATAATGAATGCCTACTAATCCAGCTATTGTGATCTAAGCACAACGCAAAATAACTTTAGAAAGCTGAAAAATAGAGCCTTCGTACACGGAAAAACATAGGGCGATGGCTTACGAGTACTAGCGCCGATATGTTTCGGTAGATTCATCTTATGATTTTTATCCTTGGCCTCACAGCCAGGATTTGACTTTCCGTGACGTCAAGGGCTGTTGACGGGCTACTTATCATCAGTTGCGACAACAAGCTTGATCGTGTGTGTAAAAAGCACAGTAGAAGCTTGGAGCCATTACATTCTAAAGCTATCAACGTCCAGGATGACATTCTGACCATGTGCTTTGCATGTGGTTTGGCCAATCGTAGAAAGTTGACCACAGCTACGCTGTTAGCTGTACACGTTGCTATAAGAGTCAGAACTAGGTCCCGAGAAACAGGGGGCGATGCTTCTTATTATTGAAATGTTGATAAGAATTAACTGGACGAAAAACTTGATTTGTCAAAGCTGAAGAAAAAGATAGCATGCAAACAAGCCCATGCATTCGTCATAATTTGATATGTGTTCTTGATCTCAAGATGCTTGTGTGACGGCTTGTGCAAGCTGAGCAATAAGCAGAGCTGCACCCGCGCGTCTGTACCTTTAATAGTGTTTTGATGGTGTCCCAAGCCGTACCCTACATGTGAAAGCTCGCGCATTCTGGACGTGAATGTAACTCTGGCAGGCTTGTAATTCTACATATTTGCCTACAGTTGCTGAGACATTCAGGGCTGGGCAGCATTGCGATACTACTGTATCAGGATAGTATTTTAGAGAACATTTTGAGTATTTTTATCTCTGTACCGTGATAAATTCTTGAAAATATATTTTCATCTCAGTAGTGAAATGTATTTACGACGTATGAAATGTATCGCGATACGATGCCAGGCCTATGTATCTGGGGACATTTGTTCTCAAATATTTAACGGAAAAAAAGCAGAATAAGCTCCTTCCATAAAGCACAGAGCTATTTCTATTTTAGCAAATGGAACGGAGAAGAAAGGGACCTCACCTTTCTTCTTTCTTCTTATTTTTTTTTTGTAGACTCGCTGTTTAGTAAGTGACATCTTCAGCATTGATTTGCTTATAGGACTATTTTGGGCCATCCCGTGACGTGATAACAATAATTAAAATGGCACCGCTCCTACGAGAGCAAGCACTGTCGTTTCTGTTCACTATTTCACACGGGAATTGTTCCAGCTCAACATTTCTAAACAAAAGGAGGAAATCTCTTCATATGACAGTTGCTGGTTTTCTGATGATTCTTAATAGCAGCAATGTCGAAAAATATTTCTAGTTGAATGGCGATTTTTTTCTGAGGGCTAAAATATCAAGCTATTTTTGGCAGTTCCACTGCTGAACGAGAGTTTGTGCAGCCAAAGTGTACCCTTGAGCGAAGTGCTCGCGCTTGCAGCCTAAAAGCGAAATTGTGGTACAGGTAACTAACATGACCCAACATTGGGGAAGGAAAAAGTAAAAGAAGACACAAGGCAAATGAAAATAAAATAGTAACTATGTAAGTACATCATAAGGGCAGAGCTACATTTCGAGCGGAAATGGATCGTCAACATGAGATCATTATAGCGTTTGCCATTTCTAGCGCTCAAGGTATGGGAACGAGGGCTCGCAGCCGGTTGCCTGCGGGCCGTGTGCCAGCGAGTCGCGGGCCGCATGCGGCCCTCGGCCCGAGTGTTTAAGACCCCTGCCTAGATTGTCGAGAGGGGTCCATCTCAAATCGTGGGGAACGTTTGAAATTGAATGGCGGACGTCTCCCGCGGAGATTGGTCGCGAGTGCGCATGTGCTGCGCTGTCGGGTGGTGAGGAGGAAAGCGGGTGGAAAGGTTGAAGCGTTTGCAGACGAAACAAAACGCGTTCATGTCCTCCACGCAGCTCGTATTTCAAATGCGACCCTTAAACCACGTTACCCCCATCGAAGCGGTTTGATACTCTGTAATATACAGGCTATCTCGAGAACCCATTCGCACCCTGTTGCCATCTTTCGATTAGCCCGGAAACTGCGTGCAGCAAGTCTGAAGTCGTTGCAGTATTTTAGAGATCAAACATGCGTGCTAACGTATGAGAAATGATTGCTTATAACATTGTCGAGTGCTTCATAAAGCCCGATGGTGAAAGAGTGACGAGCGGCAAAATAATAATTAATAAATATACGCAAAACGAAAAGCTTTCAAGGCTACGCCTTATAGATGGCGCCATTGTGTTTTTTAGTCGTAGGTGATCACAAGGGAGCCCAACGCACTCGAACACACGCAGACGCAAGCGTGTGAACCAGTCTTTATGTGATTGGTATAACGATTTTAGGAAAAGTCCTCAAGGCGGAATAGGTTTACGCAAGAATGAATTGACTTCCACTGGAATTGAAGCGTAACTCGCACCATCTAGGCAACCGGTAACCGCTTTAAAAAGAAAAAGAAGAAAAACTTGCTCTGCATTACACGAATTTTCTCTTTGGCCACCAGTCGCCTAGAGGGCGCAAGTTGCTATCAATTACGGGTGAAAGACAATTTATTCGACCGACTTTAGGGGACGCCTCAACTTCAATAAAGCAGCTTGGCTAACATGCAAGGTGTTTGTCACATGACGGGCTGCATGGATGCGTCGTGTCTCTCTGACCTGTCGGTGTCGTCCGGAATGATCTGGCTGAAGAGCGACACTCCGAGCACGGCGTAGACGAACATGACGAGGAAGAGCAGCAGCGCCACGTTGGTGAAGGCCGGCACGGACGCGACGAAGATGAGCACCATCTGCCGCACGGCCCGGACGGACACCAGGCTGCGGAACACCTTCAGGACGGCCAGGGCGCGCAGGCCGCGCAAGAGGGCCCACTGGGCGTCGAGTGGGCGCGCCAGCGGGAGACCCAGTGAACCTGCGACCACACCGCCGCAGTCAGCACGATTTGATGTGCTCCGTCTCACCTTCAGTCCGACCCTTGCCGACGCTTCGTACGGTACGTGCGCAGCGATCGTGCGCGTACTTTGTGCGTGATTACTTTAGCCAATTCATATCAAACCCACAAAGACAACCAGTGCCGTGACGATGCACTTTTAACGCTGCTTGATTTGTTTCATCGGATCGTTGCGTCGGCTTCGGTCGCACTTAACGAGAAACTGAGCATACGGTGGCTTCTGTGACGTCGTTAGTTGTCAGTTCGAGACAGGCTTTCGATGTGTCGGTGGCCGGATAGGACTCAAAACACACGACAAGACGAAGACGCGTTTCGGTCACTATTGTACTACGGTGCCGAGAACGCCGCGCATCCGACCAGGGTGTAAGATATAGGCCGATGGGGAAACCGGAAACCGAATTGGTGACCTGACTGTGTCCCCACTTCGGGAAGGTTTCGTGGCACTCCACATAGATGGCGCCACGCAGAGAGGGGACGAAAAACAAAATATCCTCGATAGTTTTGCAGGCAACGCGATCCACTGGCAATTTATTTCGTTAAAGAGTGCATGAGATACGCGAATTTCATTGAGAAAGCTAAAATATATTTGATATATAGGTTCTGTTTTGCACGTAGTTTTAACTTTACAAGTCTAAATAATCGAGGGGCCGCGCAGCACCAATAATTAAGGCGAGTGGAGAAGTGAGATGAGGTGTGTCATGAATTCCTGGACGGCGTCGATTTCACACCGCCTAGAGATGTGTTCGTCGATCTAGCTTATGAGTTTCCGCAGTTTACGGGCGAGCAAGGTAAGTTTTCGTTCGACGTGATTTGGTCAGTTTACGCCGTCGCGCTACACAGTGGTCACGCTGTCCACCACGACTAGAGTCAACCGAACTCACCATCGCCCACACTAAATATCACCGCTTTTTCTTTCTTCGGGCCGTGACCCAACCAACAGTTCGGGATACAGCACTAGGGGCCTATACCTCAATAATATTTTGGCCGTTTATTAGGCGTCAAAACACGTCGTGAAATGACAATTTCGTCTGCTACCACCAAATTCATCTGCTCCATGCGCGTTCCCGAGCAAAACAAACACAACGAAAAGCAAAGTCAACGTCAGACGTTTAGCAGACGGACTTCATATTGCCAGCCGCTCAACGTGGAATGAAAAATGCATGAAAGCATAGGCGTATACTTCGGGGTGGCATCGGGGCTCGTGCCCCTCCTGGTGAGATCCGGGAGAGGCGGAGCCCCCCCCCTCCCCGGGCCCGGGTCATAACCCTTACTGAGATGCTGTTTACGTGCCATGTAACGAGCTTCTAGTAGTTGCATGGACACAAAATAACGCCCACGTTGCCTGTATTGACAAAATACATGGGAAATGGAATCCCAGCGCGCTTTCGTTTGCTTCAGTCTCCAGTTCTGGCAAAAACGTAACGCGCACCCCCCCCCCGAAGAACTTCTCAGCCTGCCCCCCCCCCCTCCCCCCACGGGAAAATGGAAAGTCACGCCGCTGCATGAAGGTTAAGCTAAAATGATGACACATGATCGTGTGGTAATTTTATTTCACCAGGATTTCGTAAATTCTACTTCAAATCAAAGAATAGGGCTGTCACGGTGCGTTCCCTCGCAGAGTCCCACACAAATCTGAATCCATCACCTCCCGTATGCCGCCGCACCATCTATCGCAAAACGGAGGTCCCTGTCGTGAAGAAGCACCCAGGAGGACACATTCCGGTCGCACAGCTGCGGCAGGTTTCAGTGGTCGTTTGCCCGACTGCCTATATTACACCCTCCCTCCGACTGACATGTTTTAGAGTCTCATACCACTCATGCACCAGAAAGTGGTAACAAATGACGTGACGGGGGCCGTCCTGTCACGCTGTGGGATTTCGCGATCCTGGCGGCTGGTCGTAGAAGTTCAGGCAAAAAGAAAGAGCGAATGCGAATGTCGCTGTTGCACGCGGTGTCCCAACTCCTGGCTGATGTAGCTCCCGTGGGCTGTCGAGCTGAAGAGCGGCCTGCAGCAGGACAAGCGTCTATCACATCCACCTCCTCTGCTGTGTCCACCGCCAGGATCGCAACAGCCAACGAGCATGACACTTTTATGAAGTAATCACGAGGAACCTGAGCGACCATATTTGAGGACGCGCTGAACAGACCAGTTGAAGACGCGTTCCAAGCACCATTGTACTATGTACACTAAGCAGTACTGATAATATTTTACAAACATTAGGGACTTTATTTTGACCGCCCGCTTGCTTCGCAAATCCAAAACTGTATTTTGAACAAGACTACTGCAGGACGCAGAAACGATTTTATAACCGACATTTCAAGCGTCGAAACCTCTCCCGTTAATGAGAGCTAAGCGAGTTTCGGTTTCGCCTCAAAATCAAAACAACATATCGCAGCCTGAATATTTGTGATACTTCTTTTCTTTGGCAAGAGTCTAATTTTGTGACATCCTTGTTCAACCTAAATCATTCATATCCTTTTTTTCCCTGTGGATATATTTTTATTTATCTTTAACACACACGATGATTTTCAGACGCTATTAGACCCTTTCAAGCAGCTATACATAGGCGCCGCCATAACGGACGTTCAGTTTTTGCTTCCTTTTATTTCGTTTACTTCACTTCATTATTACCACAGCAGGCCAGGTTATTGTCATTTTGATTCTAATGTGGCCTTGTTTCCACTCATTGGCCTTTGTGGAGGATCGTCAACGGCCGTTTCAGTGGGCTCGGCATCTCGTTAAGACAAGAGAACTCCAGCAATGGCGGCTGTAATCTTGCCCGTGTTTAAAGATTCCACGTCTGTCCTTAGCCTGTGTGTGCAGTCAGGGTGGTATCACAAGTGACGTTAAGACTGTGCTGAAGGATCGGGCGCCTAAAAATAACTTTCTTGACGCTCAAAAGCTTTTGGCTAGAACATAACATATAGAAGTTTAGAGGATTCCTTTTTCTCCCAGATCCCTGTTACATCGCTGAATATGGCTAGGGTGTACTATAACTAAGAGGTGTACCGACCGCATCGGTCTCTCCATAGAAGCTATCTGTTGTGCGGTCCCATTCTGCCGCAGGGGCCTGGGGTGGCGTTGCAAGTCACAGGGGGGCCAGGAGGCCGGTCGAGCGGCGTTTAGCGAGGCTGGCTTGGGGCGTGTTGTTGTGACTATGTTTTCTTGTCTTGCGTAGTGTGTGAAGCGATACAATATCGTGTGGCTTCTAGCTGAGCCGAAGAGACAAGGGTTTCACAACAATGTCAAGTACAGCGAAGGAAAGGACAGAGCGGTGGTGTTTCGTGCCGGAGTGCACCGAGGGTTACAACACATGCAAAGAGAAACTCTCCTTGTTTCGGCCGCCAAGCTACGCCTCTTTGTTTGCGAAATAGGATCGTCTGATTCCAAGAAAAATTGCACTGTGTCACGCGATTGCATTTCTTTCTAAAGAAAGAAAACAAAACTTATTCAGAGAAAAAAAAGCCTAAGATGAATGTTTGACCTGTGTGACATGTCAAAGAAAACAAATTTCTGCAAGTGGGATTGCTCTACAATAAAGGCAGCAGTTGAAGTTGCTGCATTTATCTTGCCAGTCTTGGTGTTTATTTTCATGTGATGCATGCTTACTAGGTGAAATAAATTGAGACATTTCCAGATCTATATTCTTTGGCTCGAGACTGCTGAAATCAAGAAAGCCTCAATTTTATTAATTTATGCTGCACAAAAAAAGGATTTGACACCAGAACGAATACTAGGTGTTTAAAGGTCTGCAAAATATATACACCTGCCAAAAAAAATATCGTTCAACGAGCTTTCTGCCTAAAGTGTAGAGGAAAGCATCGCATACAATATCATAATTAAAATTTAGCTTTTTTAATGCTGGTATGTAAGGTAAGATAGACGATTATTCTTCTGTAACAGCAAGACGAAAGAAGAAAAAATAAAAAGCGATACTATGTAACTGGTCGCTCCCAAACGGCATCAGCTTCTGCCGCTCGCGCATGTCACGCTTTTTTAACATGTGTGTGAGATATGATGGAACTGATTCGTTCTCGCAACCGAGCAGACAAAAATAAATAAAGACGACGACCTTTTTCACGCCGAAAAAATGTCATGTATTTATTTATTTGACCATATGGGAAGGGGATCGCTAAAGCCGTGGTGTGGGATTAGGGTTTGAGGGAGTGAGGGGATAGAAAGTATATGCGTGTAAGTTGTGCACGCTTGACAATCTTGCTGGGGTGCAGATAGGCATCTTTGCGGTAGTTCTGCTTCTCAAGCTTCCTGCCGGTATAAGAATCTGCCGGTCAAGCACTGGGAGTCACCCCACACTTCTCTCGCAAGGTCACTTTTACTACCATATTAGGCTAGCGTGTATTCGCAAGGGGGATGTTCGGAGGTGTGCAAGTAATGTGTCATGATCGGCAAGTGGTATATCCTGAATATGTGTCCTGCCGGTGGAGAAGCGTAGGCAGTCCCAGATAAGGTGCAGGAGATTTGCTGTGCACTCCGATCCGCAGTGAATGCAGTGAATTGTTGTGTCCGCGGTTGGGGGTACCATTTCCTGATGATATATGGTGTGAAGGCTGTGCCTGTGAATACATTGTGTAAGTATACTTCTTGGGCGCGCGAGATTCGTAGTTGCGGAACGACTTGTGGCTTAGATGTAAGTGTTGTAAGAAATTGCTTTTGTTCCCTGCGGTGCTTGGTTCTGATAAAGGAGAGGTACACCCGCCGCCAACATGAAGGTGAACGCCGGACCGTCGACCGCTCCGAGCTATCAGCGCCATGACGCGGCTGCCGTGGCAGTCACGTCATGGCGCTGATAGCACGGAGCGGTGGACGGTCCGGCGTTTACCTTCATTTCGCCGGCGGGTGTACCATCGATATGCCGTTCTCGATGAGTCTGTGATCCATGTGTACAGATTAAGTGGCGGGTTGAGAGGAGGGTAAGGGGCGACTGAGTCAAGACTCCCTCCGGCTGCCGTGGCTGTGTTATGTGCCGCTGCGTTCCCTCCTGCCAATCCGATGTGTGCCGGTGTCCACCGGATACGTAGGTTGAGGCCCACTTTTGTAAATCGTGCACTCGCTTCCTTATGGCCTGATCCTTGGCGTCGTTCGTACTAATGTTCTCGATTTCTTCGAGAGCTTCTTTGGCGTTCGTTGGTATTTTTATGGAGTCGTGTTGTGGTAGGGGGTCAGGAATAGAGGTAAAGGCTCCCCATATTGCCAGGGGTTCAGCCTGCCGGGCGTCCCCGTAGGGGAGATGACAGCTATGGGCGCCATTCAGTTCCCGTAGTGTGGGGCAGTGCCGGGCCATGCCACCTTGCCCTCGTTAAAAATGGAGTCTGTATAGATGACAATGTTGTCTCGTTCGAGCTGTTAATGCTGATTGGCAAGACGACTTCGAAGGGCCACTTATTCTCGGGGCGGAATGTGCCTGTTATCTTATTTGAATAACCGGACTGTCCCATGGGGGCTCAGACTGGGGGCCTGTTTGTCTACGTGACTCAGTTGGTCCCACGCTAAAATGCTGCGCCCTTGCACCGTATTTTCGAGTCTATTCGTTATGGTCTGTTGAGCATCAGTGTATGCTGCCATTATAAGCGGTAAAGTCACTAATTCTATAAGCCGTTCTATCTGTGTATCGATGGTGCGGGGAGTGGCACGATGCAGTAGCTTTACAACCTCTATATTTTTCTTCGAGAGAACGTAAATTGAAAATTCATATAGAAGTTTGCCGTCAGCGACTGCTCGGGCCAATGTCTGACAGGCCATTTGTCGCGCACCCCAGTATTTGTCAGACATTCGTCGTATAGTATGTAGTAGTGGCCTCCATCGTTGTCTGAGTTGTCGGATCCAAGTTCGCGGGCTGTCACAACTTACTAGTTGCACACCAAGTGTATGAAGTTGTCCATCTTCGGACGTTGTGGCTTCATTTCTTATGTACACTGTGATCTGCTGCCTACGACTTGTGCGAGTTTTTCCATCAAGGCTGATTAGCTGGCTCTTTTCCGGAGAGAGTTGAAGTCCTATTTCGTCTAGCGTCTGCCCAACACTGAGGAGCACTGCTTGTAGTGCCGCTTGCATGGCCTCTTTGTCAGAATAGTCTTCCGCTTTCTCCCATATAGTTAAATTTTCGGCATATATTGTGAATCAAGCTGCGCTATTTCATTCCAAATGTTCCGTGACTTTCGTCATGGCCAGGTTAAAAAGCTTGGGCCCGACGATGGAACCCTGGGGTACCCCCTATCCAGGAGGTAGGTTTTCGGTGTCAACCCGGAGCCGTGCCCTTTAGCTTGATTGGTTGTTGCTGTAAGAGTTCCCGATTCAAGTCCTGTACCTTCTGACTGGGATAACGGGATGCCAGCTCCTGAATGACTGCCTGAGAAATATTATCAAATGCTTTTCGCATATCGAGGGTAAGTACGTAGTCAGGAATGCTACTCCTGCTCTTTCTGTTATTGACCCGTCGCATTAACCAAGGACGGTTGTGGATGCCCATATTTAGTCTAAACCCCGCCTGTGCCGGATGGTGAAAGGTGAAAACTGTGAGAAAAGAACGGAGCCAGTGTGACATACGTCCGCTCACTTCAGCTGCTTGCAGCGCCCCCCCCCCCCTCCAATAGATCATCTCCGCTGCGACCGCCAGCCTTATTTCAGCCGTCGGATGGCAGCGCTACGCTCCACAGAGCCCTCAACGGCGTGCTTGCACATCGCGACAAATTCACGGTCGCCGGACGGAACACCTCCCCATTCTAGTACACGCTAGTATGGTGGCGAACGCCCCCAAAAGCGTCGCTGTTGTTGACTTTCCAGGATTGGCCAGACGCTTAGTGCGGCGTCTTTAATGGAGATTACTTATGCTTTCGTCGACGGAAACAGGGGCATTGCCTGACCTAGACGTTGGCGGTGTTGGTTTAAGAATGCGATGACTCTAATCTTACACCGTGCTCTTCACACACCATCGAGCCTGTCGTTCGCAACTGATAGAAAGAAGTCAAGTTTTCCTCTCGTGACGTCGCGGCGCCTCCAATCCTGATTGTGACGTCCAGGGTAGGAACCATAAAGGAGCTCCACTGAATCATCTCGGCGCTAGTAGTGAATTCCCTTCTCCAAGCTTGAGAGAGTTCGAAAAGAAATTTCTCCTTTCCGCCCCTACCATCACCACCCAGAATAGGCAAGTTCTTGCGAACGTCCTCCTCTGGCATCATGGAACAGTCATCAAAGTTGAATGTCGCAAACTCGGCAATAGACCTATTGCAATATTACCCAAGCATCAAGGAGAATGCAGGGATTGGTGTTCCACGCGCCGCACATGCTGGCCTCAGCAGTAGTAAATTTTCCAAAGCAAAAACCTAAAACAAATTGTATCTTGCACGTGCGTTCGTCAACGCTTTATTTTGGTTATTTACTTCGAATATTTTATACGGGGAAGGCGTGCGCGTGTGGCGCGTGGAACACCAATCCCTGCATTCTCCTTGATGCTTGGATAATATAGCAAATGGTCTATTGTACCTGAAGCACGATCCGGGGCGTCCTTTGACACACTGGTTGAAGACAAGACCCAGCCCTCGTGTCCAATTTGTACCTTCATTCGATATCCCTGTTTGTAACTTCAAACCTCTGGTGCACATGCCCACACATCCTAGTTAAGAGACCCTTAGGGCTATATTTTCCAGCGCCACTAAAAGTGTCCACCGCAAGTGCCGCGTCGGTGTTCGGCAGGAACTCGTGTTCAATCAATCATATCACGAATCCCATCCCAAGGTTGACGAAGTACTCGAGTCTAATCTGTGCCATTTCATGGACTCTTTTAGCGACGCAAAAAAAAAAACCATTCGGCACCTGGGCCTTCTAATTTAGGAGGTGTTGCACAAACTCCGAAGACGTTCTGAGGGCTCACCGAGCAGTGAGAGCAGCAGCGTGCACAGCTCGAACTGCCTCCACTTGCAGGCCAAGAAGGCGCCTCCGGTGGCCCCGGCGTGGATGCCCAGTTCCATTGCGTAGCCGACCAGGAAGATGACGTGGGCCTTACCCAGAGAGTGGCGCATGCCGTAGCTCCAGTTGTGCTGCTCGCTCGCCAGCAGCATGCCGTCAAGCAGCACCTTCAACGCCGACACAAACTCCAATCTGTCGAGCACAAGGAACACGGGTGAAGGGATGTCCACACAAAACGTGTTTTATGTGTCCATGGCAAGAAAACAAATAGCTCGAGCTAGATCTAAGCATTTCTTGTGAGTTGAATGCGAAATCATGCAAGCCGCTCGTCCGCTTCCTTCGTCGTCTGCTACATACTAGCGCGCACGCGCTTCGGGATCTCGGAGGCCATGGCGCAGCGCCAATGGGAGCCCCATCGACGCGCGCCAGCCAATGGAATTGAAGGCGAAATCGCGGAAACTAGGAGCCGTTATCGTGCTTCAAACTGATGACGTCAGCTCGCTCCATGAGACAGTTAATGTTTTCGCATTAAAAAAAGACCGTCTAGAAAATGTGAACGTTCCGTCGTGCGCGCACGTTTTCAGTGCGGTCATCAGCCACGCAAACACTCTGGCTTCCCAGATAACACAGAATATCCCCACGGATGACTGCAGGATATTCTTCCGAATGTCCTCCAGTCATCTGTGATGTTTTGTCGCGTAGCTCCCTGGGAGATACTTAAATCGGTCATTTGTACATTCTGAGGATGTCCCCAGAATATCTGGCGTATTTTGGTACACGTCCCTAAGTATATTTCAATATCACAATGAGATTTCCCAGGAACGTCCCTGGGATGACTATGTGTTATCTGGGTTTCCACATAACATGCTCACCCTTGTCGCCTTCTCTTTCTCGTTTTCGCGCGGCTGGGGACTAAAGGATGCCCACACGGGACAGGCTTTCTGCTGTGCACGGCAGTCGCTGGACCGAAGCGGAAGTTTTTCCTCCGCTTCCGGTCTTTTTTAAGGCGGTTTTTGTTTTGTGTTGTTCTTTTTCTGGAGGGTAAGTCACCCTCCGCTAGCGCCCTCAGAAAGAGCCATGGAGCGTGCTCATTGCGTGGGGCAGGACGTAGCCATTCACGCACTTTGCTAACTGTCGTCAAGGTCTACTCTGCTGTTTTCAGTGCCCAACCTCCCGGCAACAGGAAAGGGGAGGGGACGACAGGGAGTAGACGTTGAGAAACGTCACGCTGTTTACGTTGTTGACTTTTTCATTGAATGCAGATGTGAGCGCCGAAACGTTAAAATTTTTAAAAGCCTGCACTCCTTCCTTTTTTTATGCACAGCAGAAAGCGTGTTTTTTCTAGTCAGCCTTTCATTCCTAGAAAAAAAGCAATTAGCAACCCTTTTAAGATACCGAGTTAGGTCAAAAGTGCTTTCATTAACGACGTCCCAGCCATGTTGGGACCCTGTCGTCTCCAACGTCCCAACCGCTGGTTGCTGAAGCGTTCACTGACCGCAAATCTGAAAAGCGACCTATAGCAGAACAAGAGACTGCCGTGTCAGCTTCCGCTGTTGTGTCACCGTATGAATCACCAAAGGTAACACCATGACATTTATGACGTCCTCAAGAGCAACTCGAGGGACCAGAAATGAGGATGCGATAAACACACCATTCCAAACTATTGTGCCTGGAGCGCGTCTCCAACTAATGTGTTCACCGCGTCAAAAAATATTTCCTCAAGTTCCGCTTGATGTTGTCATACAAGCGTCATGCTGTCGCCGGCCGCGACCCTGGCGGTGTTACAGCAGCTGTGGTGAACGTGGCGGCGGCTTGCTCTGCTGTAGGTCGCTCTTCAGCTCGACAGTCCACGGGAAGCTTCGGCCGCAGGAAGTTGAGAGGCAGCGACGACAGCGACACTCGCGCTCGCTCGTGCTCTTAGCCAGCATTTCCAGGACCAACCGCCAGGATCGCTACGCCCGACAACGTGACACTCCGGCTTTTGTGCAAGTCATATGTTGCCACTTAGGGCTTACTTTTCGCGTGTATGGGCGGAACATGACACTAAACGCACAAGTCGGAGACGCGATCCAGGCACCATAGTCCTTAACGACATTCACACTTCTCGTGTCTTACAAGTATACCAACAGCCACAGTCGTGGAAAAAGCGCGAGACACTTGGCAAGCGCGAGTACTCGAAGAACATCACGGCGCCTTGTTAACTCATTTCAGTGATGGGGCGCCATCTGCTCAAAAAGGACTGCACAAGGGACAGGCCTCGTGCTATCGTCGCACTTGTCGCTGCTTGTAAAACGGACATAATTTAATCGAGGGGCTCTCGGATTACAACGGTAAGGCAGTACTTCAGTTGCTTCGCCTCTAGCCTATCTATTTTAGATAACGCTTCGGCTTCTCGTAAACCTCGAGCGTACACCCGCAGCCAAGAGAACGACAGGAGACAACATATACGTGCTGGGGGCGGGCATCGGAGAGGGACGCCCTGTCTCTCTTATTTTGTTGGGGAGTATATTAGCGGCGGGAGTGTTCATGTAACGGTGCTGCCCACTTATGTTGTTTTTTTGTGTGGTTTTTTTTGTTATGTCATTACCAAAACTTGCCTCGCCATGACGTCAGCTTGATGGAGTGTATAAAAACACGACGAAAACTTGGAGTCGTCTCATACATAAACCAATACGGTCAGTGTTGGCTGTCTGGCGTTACTCTCTTCACTGTCCGACCATGAAAGCAAAGTTAATCTTGCTAAATACTGCAGCAGAGTCGCTAAGTTGGGCTAGTCGGTATTCGGTGAACATACTAGGCTCGTTCGAATTGCCTCCGCCTTCTGCACCGGCGCAGAAAAGTGTAGGACTGTCTACTTCCGGTATGTGTATTGAGATACGACAGGAAGTACACCGCCCTAAACTTTTCTACACCGGTGCAGGAGAAGCTTAGGTAAGTTGAACAAACTTAACAAACGGCGCTCAAGAAACAAAAATGGACACAAGGAACGAACGCAGAACACACACGCGCTGACTCCCAACCAGGGTGTAAGATAGACAGGTGGGGAAACAGCCCATAGAAGCCTACCGCAGCGCCGTGACCGGATTGTGTACTCGTCTGCTTGCGGGTACCCCTGATTTTCGACAGATGGCGCTGCGGCGAGAAGAAAAATGTCGGAATCGGATTTTCATGGAACTTTATGGAAGAGCGCTCAGAAATGAACCGAAAGCACGACAGTCCTCCATTGAAAATCCACGAGAAACCATCTCCGTCAGTTTAGCTGGTCGCCACCGGTCGCCCACCCGGAGTGAGAGTTCGCGTTGCTCCACATAGATGGCGCCACAGAAAAAGAGAAAACCGAGGGGGACACAATCCGGTCGCTCCTTTGGCTCTCGTTTCCACACCTGCTCTCGTTTCCACACCCTGCTCTCTACTGAAACTTTTGCTTTTTCTGTTGTTGTTTTTTTCGCTACCTGGTTCCTCTTCCTTCTCTTTTTAAAGGCGGGGGCATGCGACGTAGACACATTCTTTTTTTATAACTTCCAATATTGAAATGAAATTTTCATAGTTCATGGCATTTAGTCTTCTCTTTATAAATATAATGTTAGCTTTGATATAGTTTGTTTTTTAAGGTTCTCTGATTTAATGTATACATGTAGGGGAAAAAAATCATTTTGCACACATGAGGCATGGCAACAGACATAACAAAGCCTAGTAAAATGAACTAATTACCTTGCTTTAAACCAGTAAGTGCAATGAACAGCAACAAAAAATGCATGGGACGCTTCTTTCATTTTAAAATAATTTAAAATAATAAAATATAATTTCGAGGGTCCAACAATGTTTTTTTTTTCAATTTCTTATCATAATAAAAAATGCACAATCAAACCAAACCCATGTATTTGCATTCTACATATTCTAAAGCATATGTATGCCACATTTGGTTGTAATAGGACAATAATAAAACAGAAATTATTGTACACAATTTGGGAATATGCCCCAAAATTACATAAAAAGAAGAACGCGTTCGAATGTTACCATAGAAGTGTAGCAATACTTTTTCGCAGCGCGGAAAATAATATTTTGTTAATAATTTTTCATGATAAATTGAAACTACAGAAGGCTGCAATGGGAGAGAGACTGCTAGCCCTACCTGTCAACGAAAATGTGATAGCGGGCGACGTCACACCTCGAAGAACCACACAGAGAAATAGAGCTCAAATTTGTGCCGTTTTGGGTTGCCTGGAGATCTTCAAAGAGCGTATTTGACTAATTTCGCTATCATAACCGGCACCTAATTATTTTTACGTCCAATGTAAAGATTCATATATCACGAAACACTATAAAACCAACAACCGTTGTTGTTGTTGCTTGTTGTTGTTGTTGTTGTTGTTGTCATTGTTGTTGTTGTTGTTGTTGTTGTTGTTGTTGTTCTTGTTGTTCTTGCTGTTTACAAAATACTACCGTTTTCTCACAGGCATCTACCCTAATATAATTTAGTTTTGAATCAGCGCGTGTATGTTCTGTGTTCGTTTCTCGTATCCCTGTTCTTTTGAGTGCGTCTGTCATCAGGTCCAGCTATAGACGTCATAGTGAGCGCTCTGGCCAATCGTCTACGCCGACCAAAAGCGAAGTTCTGGATCACGCGCGCCGCCAATAGTGTGCCCCTCTACATTGCGCGTCACGACTTGGGTACTGGTGGCAACACTTACTCCCTGCTCTTGGCGACGTCGTAGAGGAACCCTCTCAGCCTCCCAGCAGGTCTGGGCGCCATCCGCACTGGCTTCCGGGAGATCAGCCTGCGTAGCGACCGGGCGTAGCGGCGCTGGGCCTCGTTGGCCGTAGGCTCCGACAGGCACTCCTCCATCTGCGCTCGTTGACGTCGGCGGCGTCCTTTTTTAATGCCAAGTTGTGTTCTAGCCTAGTGTTTTCCAAACCGTGGGTCGGAACCCCAAGAGGGTTCGCGCAGATACAGTTGGGGTATCACGATACGGCAACTGAAAATTGCCTTATCCCAACCCCGCCCTCATTCATTTTACAGCGGAGCTGTTAAGGGCTAGGTTCCGCAGGATCGTGTCCGTCCGCACAGAAATGTCGACACAACACTCTGGTTGGCGCCGTCGTTTCGTAGGTTGTGTTGTTTGCCGGTTGTCTGCTTGCCACCGTCGCTCATAGATCGCGGCAACCTTTCCAGCCTCTTCCACTCTGGCTTGCCGACTTGCGGCCGGCCATTACTTCATTCTCACCATTGTACAGCTTCACTGGTCTTCCTTCTTCAGCAGCGTGGAAAGGCTGAAAGTTTTTTTGAAAATCTGTGCTCTAAAAGCTCACTTTAATAATTTTAAACAATAGTTCCTAAAAGCAAATTACTTCGTGGTTTCCTTTTTTTTTTTTTTTTGGTCTGGCGAGAGCAATGGTTTCTATACTTCGTTTCACCTTCCGTCCAGACGCAGCCGATGCTACGAGATTATATGACGAATCAGACAGCGTCAAAAGGGCACCGTCATGGTGTTCGTAATGTTTCTGTCTGTATTTTTCATCGCTGAACCAATCCTAAACAGAACAAGCCTAGTGATTTGCACTTTTCACGCTGCTTGATTGGTCCCGTTCCCTCGTAGCATCCGCTGCGTCTGGACGGAAGGTGGAACGATGTACAGTCAAGCTAAATCACACTTTCAATAGTAACTGTGAAATATAATTTCAACTGTGATTTTGTGCATAACTATTAAGAAACTGAAATCAAAAGGCCTCTGGCATCGGGAAAAGCTGGAAGGATGGAATGGTCGGTGCGGGAGGCGTGGGGTGGGGGTGGGGGGGGTGGTTAGACGTGATATTTTTTATCATTGTGTAGATCACGGCAGCAGGGCTCAACCCTGTTCTAATTCAAGACAACCCAGAATTTTAAGTTGTCTAAAGACGATGCCTTCGGACGCAGGTGGAATTGCTGCACTGTTGTCCTCCTGCCAAGCACCTGCGCCGCCAACTACCCAACTCCGCCTGCTCGCACGCATCACGTGGAGTTCGCGTTATGAGTAGAAATCCGTGATTTCGATAAATACCGATGAACACCAAAAATCAAACCCCGCCGCCGGTTTTATAAAACTCGGAGAAGCCCAAAAAAGGTCGGCACAAGAGCTGTCCTTGAGTAAGAAAGACCAAACATCACGGAAGTAAAAACTTTAAGGTAATGGACATGGTGGCATATACTGAACGGATCTCGGTGTATACAGACTGCACACGAAGCCATTAATGCTCTACAGGAGCCCCGCACCAGTCGGCATCACAGAGTACGCCTTTAAAGGAATCTGCAACCAGCTTCTCATGGACGAAGGACATTGCGGTTCGGGTCCGCTGAGTCCCGGGCCACTCCGGCAGTAGAGGTAAAGAGGAAGCTCGCGGCTTGCAAGTGTGACACACCTACTTCGCACCACTCGGAGCACCGTAGTGCATCTCCACGGCTTGTTTGCTGTTAGTTGAAAGATGTCGTGTTCTATCCTCCGTCTTTTTTGTTTATTTGTGTGTAAAACGTTCATGACAATTTATAAAGAACGTTCCGGCCCACTAAAAGCAAAGGACCGATTGCTCTGTGGGCCAGGCAAGCCTACACAACTCCTAAACATAGTGACTATTCATTCTTCTTAAAAATATCCAGTGCTTTTGCCACAATGAAAAACATTCAACAATATTACTTCACGGTCGAATACAGGATGAATAATGCAAAGTAATCCGGCACAAAGCAAATAAACATTGAATGCACAGCACAAAACGTTCAGGGAAATTCATCCGTATTGTTTCCTTGACGCCAGTGTTTGAGCAGTTTCTTGGCTCTCCTCATAAAAGATAAGCCAACTAAGTCATATGTTATTTTATTACAGAATAAAGCTACATACTAGCATTTTGTTGTCTATTGTCAAAATTAGTCAATATTTTAGGCACCATATCCTTCAGTATGTCTTAGGTTTTTATTTATTATCATAGCTTTTAAGGTTTTTAATAGTAAATGGTGCCTTATCACAGCTCCTAAATGGTAAGCATCCATGGATTATTTAATATTTTATTGATTGCTAAAAAGGGGTGATTAGGGCACATACCGGGTGATATTTTTATTCGAAACAGATATTTTTAAAAGCGTCTTTACTCCTACGTGAATGCCGTTTTTCCTATATGTTTCTTGAGCTCGGCGGATACTCGAGAGGCGAGCAACCGTCACAGTTTGGTGAGTAATTGACTAAGCTCGTTAATTAACTTTTTAATTGGTGCAAATAAACTTATGGTTCCAATTGGAAAATTACTGAGTGTTATCGAAAACCACTAAATCAACTCTTCTTTAGAACGGCCGGAAGCTCGTGGGAAACTCGGGAGCACGCCAAAGTTACCACTCGTGAAGCAGGCGCAAAGCTAGCAGTGGCAGAACGCGAAAACGATATAATCATTCGCGTTCCGCAATGCTGGCTTTGCGCCTGCTTCACGAGTGTAACTTTGGCGCGCCCCGACTTTCCCACAAACTTAAAGTCTTTCTGAAAAGAGTTGATTCAGTGGTTTTCGATGACGCTTATTAAGTTTCTAATTGGAACCATGCGTCTATTTTTACTAATTACAAAGTTAATTAACGAATTTTAGGTAATTACTCACCAGACAGTGACGGTTGTTTTCCCTCGAATGTTTGCCCAGCTCGAAAGAACATATAGTGAATCGGTCATTAATGTAGCAGTAAATACGCCTTTTTCTAAAAATCTGTTTCGAATAAAAAATATTTCCGGTATATCAAACTTGAACAAGTCTTCTGGGCACAGACGTGCCCTGCGTGTTAGTGCCACGCCTTTAGTTCCTGACTTTTCAGTAAATCAATCAATACAATTTTTTTAGGCTGGAGTCAGAACTCTGAAGATTTAAGAAATCATGTTTAAATAGATTTAGACATCTGATGTGAGGTGCTTCGACCGCACAACCACTAATTTGTAACAAATTTCGAAATCACGATTTTTTTTGTTTTTTTTGATAACTGATTAGGGTAAGTTTGTGATTTCATTGACATAGTCCTCACCGTTCCGATGTAAAAAAACAAGCTGTAGACGTGAAAATTGTGTCTAGCCAGAACAGCTAGTGTTTGAACGCAGAGGCCTTTAGAGTTTATGCAGAGTCAATGCAGACCCAAGCTTGTAGACATTCAGTCATTGGTAAGGCCGCACACCTGCCCGGCGCTATACGGTTGTTTTTAGCAGAATGTACCCCTCAAACGACACTGTAAGTACTTGCGCAGACGACGAACGTCCAAATAGCCGTCACCCACGAACCTTGACCGTCGTTTAGAAAGAGCAAATCGATACGGGCCCCCCAATCTGCGAGGGACGCCTTATCAAGCGTCCATCGGCTGCGCCCTTGGTAGAGAAATCGAACTACGGCGGCGAAATGGAAAGTTCATGCCCGCTTCTTGAGCTGATGTCGGTCTTTCTGTTTCGTCGGGTTGGTCATGTGGAACGGTTCTGCTGCTTTTGAAAGTATACTTTAGTGACCTACGCCTCATTTAATATCAGGTGTGCGGTCAAGTGATTGAGAACTTATAAAGAGCTTAAATTTCACTGAGCGTCGCAGAATTTATTTATTTATTTATTTGTACCTTCAGGGCCCTGGGACATTACAGAGGGGGAAAGGGAGGGGGGTTTATAACGAAAAATTAATTAGACAAAACAAGGAAATATGAGACAAATCCTAGCAAATCCGAAAACAGTATTTGTTTTTTTTTCAAAATCAGCATGATTAAGAGTTCTGGCTATGGATGTGGTGAGGTGATTGCAGTCAATTAATGTACAGTGGGTAGCGATATCATCTAGAATGCGCAAACGTCCACCAGGCAGTACAAGCCACGATGTAGCACGGCTGCTGTGCCTGCGTCGAGGTCGGGGAGGTATCGCAGGCGGCGGGTGAGTATACACATACATCTCCTCTGCCGTCCTGACTCTCCACTCGGAGACTGCTAGACCGTGTAGTCTGTACAGCCTGGTCGCCGTTTGCGCATTCTAGCTCATATCGCTAACCACTGTACGTCTTGCCTTGACCCTCTTGCCTTGGTTCTTGCGTTGTTTCGACTCTGTCTTTCGCAAACGTAAGAGGTATGATTTAAAGCAGGCATTGGTGGAACACTATGAATATACCCACTTTATTTAGGTTATTGCTGTGTGAAGATACGTAAAATGGCTCCAGTAGAAGTTCAGAATTTAAAAAATGGCTTGTAAAAAAAATTAACTTTGAAACAAATATAAACGAGAAAAGTTTCGCTGTAAAGAGAGATTAGAAAAAAATAATCTATTTTTTATTGATTTTGCACTTTATGTACGATGAAAATTGGAAAAATAAAGCGCACAGATTTATCCTAGACAGCTCCCAAGGCGCCGACAAGACTCTTAAGCCGTGTTCCAAAATTTACTCTATCTTACTCCGGGGTATGGTTTAGTGCCTTGGCGTTCGAAAACCTACCCGCGTCCAGCGTTTTTCAATCTGTGTTGTCACGTGACACTACCCGCCCGAGTAACTCGGATCCATTTGGGTAAGATTTCGAACACAGCCTTAGTGTTAGGGTTCCCTACACGGGGAACTCCGAAAGCTGCGCACATAGAGTCACTAAGAGGATGGAAATGGCAGAGAAAAGCTTCAGTTGTTTCTGCCTCCAGCGCGAGCTTTCTACCTTCGATGAGGCTTTGGCGTCTCGTAAGCGTCGAGCGTGCACGCGCAGCCAAAGCACGGCGGAAGGCAACGCGTGTGTGCCGGATGCCGGGTGTGAGAAAATGGCGCCCTGCCCTTCTCATGCTGTCAGTGCCTATGCGGAGCGCAAGTTCGTCTGCTTCTTTGCAGGGGTAGCCATGATGTCCGAACGCCGAGCTCTCATTGGGCGCGTTGAAGAGCGGCTCCCTCAGCTCCGAACGGAGTCACTCGAGTCGGAGTCCTCGGAGCGCCTACTGAACGGCACAAAAAAACCGCGGCTCCAAACCTGATTCTACGCAATTTCCGCTTCCTCCCCTGTGCCAGACTGGTCTCCGAATAAACTGGAAGCAGACGATGGCGAGCACGATCGCTTTTATTTGACGCCGGTATTGAAAAAGTCTTGACAAGGTCGTTGAAAAAAAAGCGAGTGACTGTACACATCAGCGCTGCTGTTCGAAGCGATGCAACGTGATCGAGCCCTTCGCTTGGCGGTGCAAATGCAGCTACTGTTATAAAAACCGACAAAAAGCGTGGTCAGCACACGCAAAATATAGACCTCGGCGAATCTACGCCGCCGGTTGCGATACCTTTATACGGCCATACGTTTGTTCTGCCCTTCGTAACGAACTTCCTATAAAATGTATTCGTACAAACACAGGGAGTTCGGCCGCGCTAGGCGATCAAGGTTTTGTCGGCCGAAGCGAGCGTCATCCAACATGCACCCCGATTTAGCTACGCAAAACAAAACATCAATCGGGATCATGCTCTGCGTGAGTGTCCAACCGGCTACCGAATTCGCGTTCATACCCTGCCTTGCTCTGTTCAGCGCGGGACTATCGTCGATATTCACCGAGTTTCCGTGCAACGGCGATCAAGTCACGGCGTCAAAGGAACGTTTACGTTGTTTATTATCATATTCAAACCAAACAAAATACGGTCCAATGTATTTCCCAAAAAGAGCCTTACCTGGAAAATAGATTCGAACGCGTTATTCGTCTTACCTTCAGCACTTTTCATTAACAAAAGCGAGCAAACCGCACACCCGCGACAGAACCGACGCAGCTTATCCCGCCATTTTTTTTTCTCTTTTAGCGCCGGAAATTGTCACCAGTCAGGAAATGACGTCATCTTTAGCTCCTTTGACTCTGCGTGCACCGTCTCCAGACTCGGTGCTTCGGAGCATGGCTCCAAAGCCCCAGAGTTACGTGCACCGGAAGTGACTTTTGGCCGTCCAGTGGAAAGAGTCAGTGACTCCTTGACTCCGGGGCCACTACTGAACGCGCCCATTGGCTGATTGCAAAAATAGTGGGTAGACCTCGAGGCATCTAGCATTGAGGTCTACCCAGTATCCTCTCAATCACAGCCAATCAGAGCTCGGCGTCGTTCTGACGTCACCGCGATCTCCTGTGCTAGAAGCAGACGACTTTTTCTCCGTATTGAATACGGCGCCTGGAACTCATCTTTGAGTGGTGCGTTCAGCGTCCTAAAACGACCATGAGTCGAGGGTCTCGAGGTGGCCCCAAATGACGTCACAGAAGCCGGCGCGTAATGCTGTTGCATGTCGCGATCCTGGCAGTTCTTTGTGGAAGTTTCGGCAAAGAGAGCGAGCGAACGCAAGTGTCGCAGTCATGCCAGCGTCCAGTTCTTGTGGCGGCTAAAGTTCCAGCGGACCGCCGTCAAGCTGAACACGGACCCATAAAGCAGAACAGGCGTGTGTCGTATGCACAACCGCTGGTGCGCCCCCGGCCAGGACCACGGCGGGCAACGACATGACACAAGTGTTACGCCACCAGGTGAAAACCGAGGGATCACAAACAAGGACGCGGTACGCACGTTAATCGGAGGTTCGTTCCATGCGCTATAACGAGACAGTTGAGAGTTTTAGAAGATCGTACCCTACGGAAAGCGGACCCAGTGGGCGCGTGCTCGATAGGTGCTTCGAAGCGACGGCACGAGCTCCCGCCAGCAAAGCGAACCTCTCGCGTACGGTCTACTAGTAGATGTCCTTATTAAAGAAATTTAGGCAACCGTTTTTATTTTTTTTTCACATCCGACAAGGTACGATAGGCCCTCCGGTACGAAATGCGCATGTGCTACAGCAGAAGACTCACACGTTCGCAGTTCGTACAGGAGGGCACATCGTACGATATCGGATGTGCAAAAATGGTTTCCTAAGACTTCCTAGTATGTCCGACCGCAGCCAGCGATACGATAAGATGGGGCCAATCAGGCAGTGCCAATAGTGTTTCCTCATGGCGCGCGTTGTCTTTGTGCGTTTGCTGTCATCGGCTGAACCAATCACGTGCACTGAATGTGGCGTGATCCTGCATTTTTTTCCCTGCGTGATTACCTTAGACGGTGATTGGAAACGTACAAAGAAGATGAGCGCTGTGGCAATACACTTTTTTTGCGGTGCTTGATTGGCCAAATGGGATTGTAGCTTTGTATGCGGATATTCTGAAATGCAGTATAGGGAGGTTTGGCCACTCGATGTTTGACGCCTTCGCGCTACGATCCACAGCGGAAGGAGATGGGGCTTGTCTTTCCACTTGGTATTGTCAGGTACCACTTGCCTCCCGTTTCTTGGCGTAGAAGCTGTCGATGACCACCCCAACAAAGAGGTTGAAGACAAGAAGGCCGCCGACGACGAGAAACAGGGCGAAGTAGAGGAGCGACCACCGGTTCGCTTCCAGGCGAGGCTGCCGGTCGACGCCCGTGATGTCCATCGCTCCCTCGGCCACATCAATCCAACCTTCGAAGGTGGCCTGTGTGTCCAACGCGCCTGACGTTACAGACGCAATGAGCCCTTCGTCCTGCTGTCACACCAATAGAAAAACGTCAGCGTTCAACGATGGACCGGATAGAGCTAATAATGATGATGCGACTTTTCCCTTTCCAGAGTGCGACATTTTTTGCGTAACGATGGCACCTAGCGGCGGCCGCATGAAGCTAAATCGGGGCAGTCTAGGCCTCTCTTGGAGAATATAGGCATCAGCAATACACTCTAACTACATCTTTTCTCTAAAAGGGCCATGCCATAGCAATCACACTCATAAATGTAGTTTCAATGAACGTTAATTTATCCATCATTGTTCATCTCCAATCTTGCTGCATGATCTTGACTCTTGAAGAGTAGTCGAAGCAAGTTATCCGCATGCGTGAGCTTCTAGCGCTGTCAGATGACATGCGACAGCTACTCTTCCATGACTACGCAGGCCTGGAGAGCTGCAGAGACTGTCTTCCGACTGAAGTTCACTCACCCCCCGTTAGATGTCGATTTTACGCTATATAGGTGGCGCAAGTCACCACCCGATTTTTATGGTTCAGCCGTACGGATCTATCCATCCATCATAGATCTATCTGGTTCATTTGTTTCGTCTGATATTTTACCCGTCTCTGTCTTCTCTCCGAAGCTTGAGCGAGTTTTCACCTTTATACTTGGTTTCACCCCGAACAACCGTAATAAAAAAACTCCGGCTCTTCACGGAACATTAATAAGTCGCCCATTATGTGGAGAATTAAGATATATGTAGGTGCATTTTTAGATTAGATATCTGTTATCGTGCCATGATGTGCACTTTCTAAACTCTAAATGCATCGTTTCTTCCTCCGACAAACCAAATGTTGTAAGAACTATTTCAGGGCATACAAACAAAACGCAAAACTCGCTTCTTTTTTTCTTTTTTTTTTGTGATAACGAGCAGAGTTTGGAAGTTGAGTTCGCGTATGAGCAGAACCCTTCTCGGACAATGTTCATTAACTCGAGAACGTACCCCGGGGGCATCATCCAAAGGCAGGCGAGCGACATTTTTTAAAGAGTATTTTCTTTTTTTCTTTTTATAGCTTAAGTCTATCTAGTTTAAAGAATAACCACGATTTTTTAAAAGTATTCATTAAAAAACAAATAGCGAGCGGCCAGTACTTTCCGCGAATTCATAAGACAAGTAGCGTCTGATGCTAAAAACTGACTGTTTCTTTTTTTTTCTTATTTTTTCCAGAGGCTGTGTCTAGCTTTGGGAGAAACTATCATTCATGTCGCAAATAGTAAAATTTTATCTGACTTCTTGTGCTATATGCTGTAACTGAGTCTGAGCATTTGACGATACATAGTCCTCGTTTTTCCAGTGGGAAAAAACATGGTTCACTTGTCTCGGTAGAGGCACATATTTTGCTAGACTCCCGCCTTTCCTTAACTTTTTATCGGCGGTAATCTGCATTGACCCTATTAGCGTGCCTGTCTGAATATTGTGCGATTTCAATCATGTATTCTTTCCTGGGAAGTTTTCAGATTAGACGCGTCTAAAGACCGTGAAACTAGAAAAGGTAGGGTTTTCTCTGACTACGAGGCAGTACAAAAACGAAAACAGAAAAAACGAAGAATTTTATTTTTTATTTTACATTGGTAGTTAATGTTTGTTTGGTTTTCTGTCTGCAAAAAAGGCTCATGTATACGAACGCCAAGACCCCACTGTACAGCAGATGCACTGCTCTCCCTCTTTCCGTCGTTTCTCACACACGATAATGCTCCCTCTCGCTCGCCCCCTCCCCCCTTTTCGCCCCTGTAGGGCCGCAGTGTTCCGAAAAAACCCACGTGATCACGGGGACAGCCGACGATGAGCGCTCTTCGCCTCCACATCGGTCCTTCACGTACTCCTGCACGCGAACGTGACGTGAGTGTCAGGTGACGTCACGTGATGTAATGATATCACGTCACGGGACGTATTTTACCACATGACGCTGTGACATTAGAGTGTGACTTCACACGCGTCACGTGACGCCAGTGTCCTGTTACGTCACAGTTTCATGTGACGTACATGTATCACGTGATGCTGTGTCGTCGCACTATCTGGTTTTGACAATATTACCGCCAAGTTTAGCAGAGAAATTTACCCAGCCACGACCTCAGAGAATACACTCCGGGATTCCTTCAGGAACGTCGCCAATAAAGGCGCTGTCACATTGAGGAAACAGTTGGACAACTTCGCCCGACAACACGAAAGCAACATGTTTCCGGTGACCCTGTCACATTGAGACAACATCAACTGTTGGGAAACATGTTTGTTTGTTTTTTCGCTCAGCCCAACCGTGTTGCCCGATATGTGCTCCTACAATCAGAGAACGCCCGGTCCAAACCTAGTTGACGAGACGACCAACACGGGAACATTCCGCCATCTTGTTTGTTCGCCTTTTCTACGTGTGCGGCTCGGCTTCGCTGGAAATGTGCCTCGACAAACTTCCAACAGCGTTCGAAGGAACAATCTTTCCCACGAGACAACTTCCACCAGTGCCACGGATAGCGAAAATTGACATGAAAGGTATTTGGCGGCCCCTCTTTTATCAAGATGCTATTTCATTCCCTAACAACGCCGCTGGCCCCTATGCCGACGACGAGCTAATTGTATGCAAATTTTAGCGATATCCGCCAACCTGGGGTCATTCTACGTTTTATTAGTTCTGTCTACCGTTTTACTGTACCTTAAAGTGTTTTTGCGTAGCTAAGCGCTCAAGCGTAATTATTTTAAAAAGCGCGACTGGCGGTTCAGCCGTCAAAACGATCGGTATATTAAATACCTTCTCAGTGCTGTCCATTTGACATTCCTGTCTGCTTTCGTCACGCAGACTTTCTGGGTTTTTAAATCAATTTGACGTGCCTTCAGCTGCCGCTCAGTCAACCTACAAATATCTACGATTACTTTCGGAGATTGGTGGTTGCCAGATCCGATTTTTGTATCACTCGCTTTTGTCGGTGATTGCTGGCACATTTTCAGCAGTACGTTACGCTTACTATTTTTTATCATTGTGGGGATATGTGGGTTTCTCCTTTCCGACAACAGAAATCTCGACTGACTGTTTGAATGCTCAAGAGAGTACCTGTGACGACATTTCGATTAACGCTTTTCGTAACTTACGTACACTTTTTTTTCAAATTATCTCAGCTGCACATTAAGCTCAGATATTTATTAATTAGAAGTTATCAGCTTTTTTGGCTAAATTTTTTAAAGACACATGTTACTGATGGCGTGTTTCACGCTCGAAGAAATCTCTCTACTGTCGTCTTGTCGGCGCAAAATTCAGTCACCACCAGCAGGCCGACACGCGTTATTTAACACAAGTTGCTGCTGTTTTCGTCGCCAAAAGCTGTCACAGCGAGGCAGCATTCTCGTTGTCGTCGTACTGCGCTGATGTCTCCGCAAAGGCGACCGATGTATTGGGCAACAAATTTAGCAACCAACATGCTGCCAGTCTGTTTATCAACGTGTTGTGTCGATGCCGCGACACGTGTTTCCTCAATGTGTCATGGGGTCTTAACGGACAAGGAAGCCACTGACCACCTGGAGCAGCGCCAGTGAGGCGTCAGCCCGGGTTGTCGAAGGTGACCTGGGCGTTCTCCCAGGCGAAGCCCAGCATATAGCAGTCTCCCTGTCCGGCACAATGTCGGAGTCCGGCGGCTTCCACTCCCGCGTCGACGCAGCTGGCCGCAACCGGCCGGAAAACATGCTCGCGCCCACCACGCCGAAGATGACCCGAGATGTGAAGGCGCACACGACGATCAAGCACGTTTCCGATCGAGGGGCACCGACGCGGCCAGGGCGTCCACCAGCAGCTGACACCGGAGGAAGCACGAAATGATATTTGGGTGCCAAGTACTTCACTAGGAAGATATATCTCACCGCGGAGAATCATATGGCCTCGGCACTGGTAACTTCTGCCTAGTTGGAACGGCTGGACGCGCGCAACCTTGAGCCTTGCGTCCGGAAGATCGCCGACAGCGCGTCGTGCACCGTCTCACGAGCGCTACATTAGGGAGTTTTAGGGAACCGTGTTTGGCACATTCGATTCGGTACGATTGCATGGCCCTCCGGTACGAGCTGCGCATGTGCTGCCGGAGAACTCGCGCATGCGCAGTGCGTACCCTGAGGTGCCGATGGCCTACATCGGCAGTATGTCTGGCACGTTCCTAGGCTGCATCGGCATGCCACTTCGTCAAGACGGCATGCGGCTGCTATCGTCGAGCTTGGGCGTGTTTGCCGCTTGGGGCGGTTCAGAGCATCCACTAACAGATGACGTCACGCTGAGGCCTTCTTTTCCGAGTCGTATTGGGAAAGCTCCTTGGGTTGTGAACCCGAATCTTACTCGAATGTATCAGGAGTTACTCCGCGGATGATGCTAAGCGTGACCGAGACAGATAGAGAAATGCTGGACGCGGGTAGTGTTTTCGTACGCCATGAGGTACAAAACCTTTAAACCTGGAAGTGAGATCGAGTAAATTTTGGAGGACGGCCGTGGTGTGTTCGTGTTTGTCGTGCAAGCAGCTCCAAATGCGTTGTTGCACAGGCCCGTACCTCGTGTGGTATCTTTGGAAGCAAATGGCGGCCAGGCCATTCGTCCTTCGTTGTCACGCGTCCGCACACGTTCGCACAACGACGGTTGTAGTAGGTGTTTCTGCGAAACGCGAAGGAATTCTCATCGAGGGTTCTCGGTACCTTGCTGGCACACCTCGCTCGTGTTTGCAGCGCGAAAGCGCGACGTGGACAGCGCGACGTCTCGAGTACTCGAGGTTTCCTTTCCGAGATGGGAGGAGGTGGCGTTTTACTTGCCTGCCTAAGGCAAATGGGTGTAGTAGAGTGTATTCTCAAAGTAAGTATTTCTAGTACAGAGCACCACAAGACAGTTAACACAAACAAGCCGTCAGCGTTTTTTTTACATTTAGTTTTGTTTCACATTTGCATTTGAGTGTGTTCGTGCGTTGGTCGCGGTTTGCTTGTAACAGCTGACGTTCGAAACTCTGCACTCAGACAATCACGGCCAAACTCGCCACCTAATGGAGTAGGCCTCAATCGCCATGCGAGAAAAGAACACAATATAAATGAAGGTATGCGCAGAGGTTGGCAAATCTGCGTATATATTTTATAATTTTGTTTACGCCTAATTTTTAATAGCGTGGAGCCTGAAATCATTCTGAACAACGCGGTAAGTCGACCGTCTCTCATGGATGGTCTGGTAGAATTTGATCTCGCAAATACTTGCGAAAAATTCTGCTCTACTTATACGCGCTTAAAGGGCTACCTAATGGATTGGCGTCGGTGTACCGGTACGATATATGTTCCGCCATTCAAAGCCTACATGCTAGCAGCGGAGCGGTTGAAGCTCTGACGTTACGGCAATTTGATCGGGGACACCTCTCTGCGAAGCTTGGTTGCATGGGCACGCGTGCGTTTAAGCATGTCGGGATAACGGGACAGAGAGCAGGAGCAGAGCCTGGAGAACGCTTGCAGACGATTGACGTTTCTCCTCCTCCTCACCAACAGCGGTTTTAATGTAAATGCAGCCCATATGTCACGTGACTCGCATTCGAGCAGTAGGAAATACTCTCACAAATAGGCAACAACTAACTGCACAGGAATGCGACGCATTGTACGTGAACAAGTAATCAACAATTTTTCACGGGCACATTTTCTTCTAGGATTTGAAGGTGGCTTTTTAAATATATATACAGTAGGCAATCGCTTAAGAACGCAGTGGAAGCTGTGCATTCAGCGTGAGCTTTATACCTTCCAGAACACTGCGGCGTCTTGTGGCCATTGCCAGCATGAAACACAAAGGAAAGCAACGACCGCGCGTGCTAGATGTGGATGCTTCTTCGCATTTTGACCGAGCACGCTTATTCGGTGCCCGTAACCCAATCACAACCAAGCGTCAATACAAATATCGCGACGCGGCCTCACCTTCATCCCTGGGCAGCAGTGAAATCATGCGCACTGGTCGGAGAGCCAGTGGCTCCGCAGAGCGTGCGAGGAACCTTGTACGACCGGCCATCTCCAGAACCTCGTAGAGCAACGAAGTCTGCGCATGAGACCGTCACCAGACGACTACATCACTGGAGCTTCTCCAAACGCCAGCCCGTAATTGCTTCTATTGCAACAAGAGCCTGGGATCAGAGGAACACGTAAAAAAGGGAAAGAAAGAAGAGGGCCGGTCTAAGAACGGCAAGGAGGAATCCAGTTGTCCCGACCAGCGCGCGCTCGCCTGCTCGACGACGTTTCAGCGTCTCGTGAGTCACCAGCGTGTACGCGCAGCCGAAGCGCTGGCGAATGAAAAGAGCATGCTGGAAGCCGGCCGTTCAAAGGACGCGCCTACCGTTCTCGCCTTATGAGTGAATATGAGAGTGCATCTTGGCTTCGCGCAGGTGGTGGTGACGTCAGAAAGATGCCGGCTTCGATTGGCTCTGATTGAAGGATATGGTAGACCCCAGGCGCAAGCTGCCCCGAGGTCTACCCACTATCCGCCGACCAGAGCCAATCAGAGGTCGGCGTCGTTCTGACGTCATCCACCACTCCTGCGCAAGAAGCCGACGAACTTGCGCTCCATCTGTGCGGGCAATCCAACCGTCGCACCCCCTAGCGGCTAAGCCGACTGGCCAGCCCACGGGAGCGACATTACGTTTCGTGTTTCAACGCGGCGCTTGGCGGACGTAGCCGAACGTCTGCGTCAGCATTCGGCTCAGGCCTCGTCTTTAGTCAGTCATACCGACTCGAGCGCAAGACTCGGCCAACGCTGACGCGGCACTCGTGTGCAATCCTCTCGATCGGAGAAGGTGACGCCTGTGAAGCACCGAGCCTTTCTCTAGGAAACATTGAGAGCATCTACGAGCATCATAGAAAGTCCCCAATTACTCGATTGGGGTCAAGTGATTGTGGGCCATGGCCATGGAGCTGCAGGTGTTGCCGAAAGCGTTGATCGTCTGCAACCCTCCGCCTTTCTTCTGGTTTCTCCTCGCCACCAAAAACGCAGCACATGCGATGCGTCGATTTCTGAGGAGGGTCCCATTGAACTGTAAGGGCCTCCTTGGTTTGAGGCGGATCCTCTCTTTGATCTTGGCTTTTAGGAAAACAGCTGGACAAACCGCCCCTATTGTTTCATTGTTTGGACAATAGTCGTCACAGGGTCTCAGCAATGTGAGTCAGTTTAGGGCAACTCTGATATATACCATATATTTATGAATCTATATATTGTTAGAATCGATGCTGAAAGAAAGTCGCCAGCTTCAGGTGCAGGGTTGCGGTATGCCGCCAGAACGTAGCCGAGTTCTGATTGGCTTTGATTGGAAAGGTAGTGATGAAAACCTCACTGCTGTGTCGTCTGAGGGCTGGTCCACCCCACTATTTTAGGGAGAAGGTCCTGCTAGGTGTCCGTATGTCCGTTCTGGCGGTAGGTCGCGGTCGCGTGTTGTGCTCGTGCGATCAGGCCACGAGCACGATACATGTACTTCCGTTAGGCAAAAAAATTGAAAAAAATATGAAGAAAATTATGAAAAGAAAAAGAAGGAAAAAAGAGCAGAGGGGTTCACGAGATGCCATCCCATCTTGCTGCTTAAAAAAATAAAAAGAAAACCACACATTGTCCATACGACATTACTGAAAAAGCTCAAAGAAGAAGAAAAAGAGTAGGGGGTTCTGAGGTGCCATCCCATCTGTCTGCTTAAAAATGCGCCGTTTACAACTCCATGATCGCAGAACTAGAGCGCAGCTTTTGAGAGGAGGAGGGAGGAATGGGGGAGGGGGTAAGCTCCTCCTCCCTCCTCCTCAACTCCTCATCCTACCAATGCTCCTCCTCCCTCCTCCTTTCTCCTCCCCTTCCTCCTCCTCCCTCCCCTCCCTCCCCCTCCTTCCTCTGTCCTCCCCCTCCTCCCTCCCTCCTCCTCTTCCTCCTCCACCTCCTCTCTCCTCCTCCTTCCTCCCTCCTCCTCCTCCTTCCCTCCCTCCCCCTCCTCCCTCCTCTCCTCCTTCTCCGCCCTCCTCCTCCTCCTTCATCCTCCCCTCCTCGCTCCTCCCTCCCCCTATCCTCCTCACGCACCCACTCATCCCTCCTCCATCTCCTCTCCTCCTCCTCCTTCCTTCTCCTCCCTCCTCCTTCCTCCCCTCCTCCTCCTCCCTCCCCTACTCCTCCTCCCCTCATCCTCCTCCCCCTCCCTCCTTCCTCCCACCTCCCTCCTCCCTGTCCCCACCTCCTCCCCTCCTCCTCTCCTCCTCCCTTCCTGCCTCCTCCTTTCTGCGCAGTGCATCATGGATATTTCCATGATGCACCGCGTGTTTACCGACGGCGACGACGGCGACGCCGACGCAGACATGCCGCCAGCGAAAACGGGCGCCAAGAGCTTTGCGCTCAAAAAGAAAAAGAAGAAACCACATTCTCCTACAGACATGAATGAAAAGTCGCGCATGCTGCGGCTCGGCGTCTACACGGACAAGCACCACCGGAGCTGCCCCGAGCAACATCATTCACCACGTGGAGATGCGGTCAATTTTTTTTTTCAATCGGTTAAAGGGCGATGCAACGATTTTTGTATTTTGCGCAAATACCGCTTGAGAACGGATCCTGACGTTAATGACCTGTGAAATGCTCGTTCGTTTTTCACCATGCGCAATCGAAGTCGCAGAAAAATAAGCAAAAGCGAGCGAGGTTCACCCCTCAACTCGCAGCCAGAACAAGCGGCCATGCGATCTGGAGCCGATTATATGGCCGCCAATGTTGATCATAACCACGCGCTGAGGTTGGCAAGCACGGACACGCATTGAGTTCCAGACATTGTTATGGTTCGGCTGTTGTCGTCATTGCGGTGATTGATCGCAGGACACTACCCGAATGCTTTTCGAGCTATGGATTATCACGAGCCCAAATCGAGTGTCCACGCCAGTGCTCGGGTCCAATCTATGAGCCGTATCTCAAATATCGTCACTGGGCGTACTTCATTCGCCCAGCTTACGTATCAGGTTTTACGATGAGATATTGAATGAAAATGCTCGGTTTTTTGTCCTCGAAATTACAGCGCAACAAAGGAGTTTCTTGGTCAGTGGCGTTGCGTGCGAGTATCCTTGAGTCCCACTGGTGCCAGTAAGTTCTCCGTGTAAAGTGAAAACATTCCAATTCGAATATCGTCGCACGCCCTTTAATAAGAGCTCGGCATTCGGGCACGTCATGGCAACCCCTGTGCAAAAAGCCGATCCTGAAGTGCATATTCCGCATAGCTATCACGGCTCACACGAAGAACGGGTGTTCCGGTTATTGCGGGTTCATTTTGATGAAAGTCTTCGCAACAAAGTCATTGTCTAACTCTACCGTGTCCATGGGCCAGTGCTGGCAGGGCCCACTCACGCAGTGGCGTTTCACTACGTTTGACTAGCTTGTGGGACATCCAGTTAGACTTGGTGGGTGCTATAAATAGTTTATAGCTACACGAATAAACGGCTGCATTTTTCTCCACCCTTTCGTGACTCTTTCACATAAAACTGTCCCAAATGTGTGCTAAGCAACATTACTTATTTCTCAGATTGAGAACACACCAAAGATGCCGCTGCATCCACGCGTTGAACTATACCCTAACCACCTTCTATTTCCCACTGCTAATATTCTTTCGTCTATAGTGCTAGTCCTTTCGAGGTTGTTACAAAATTGCTTCAAGAGCAGTGTTTCTTTGCACGCTAAGGCAGTGTTCTGAGCTGCTGAGAACTGGTGAGAGGTGCAGTGTATAAGACGCTCCAAAGCACGCACAAAAGTTGAGGCTTCAAATAATAGGCATCTAGGTATCTACACCGTATACACAAAACAACTTTACAGTGTTTTTTTTTTATTTCGACGCAAAAATAAACTGCCCATTACCGAACGCTTAGTCTCCGCCTACATATAGCGCTAGTGGTCTGAACCAGGCACGTAGCCAGGGGTGGCCCATGTTCCTGCCCCCTGGAAATCCTCCATCGGTACCCCCTCCCCCTCATACAGCATTTCGTCATGGGCGGCCCACCGCCCCCTCCCGGAACAAAATCCTGCTACGTGCCTGGTCTGAACCATATACCAAATTTTTAAAACGAACCTTAATTAATATTTTAAAATGGTATGTACAAGGGGTGATCAAGAAGTTCCGGGACTGATTTTGTTGCGTAAAACGTAAAAACAGTACAGTGATGCGAGCGCAGCAGCCAAAGGAAAGAACCTTCGTGTCTCATTATACCAAAGGGCGTCACTCTGTGAACATTTGGAGCTGCGCCACACTAGGTCTGTTTGACCACATGCATGAGCATGATGGCGATCTTTCCATAGACTGCAAACCAAAGCGAGAACGAACATCGATTTTACGGCAAACTCGGCAAATCTAGAACAGAGACCTCTGAAATGATTTAGAAGACTTATGTCAAAAAGCAGTGAAGTGTGCAAGGTGTTCTGAGCGGCACTCGCGCATCAAGAATGGCTGAACGTTACTGAAGTCAAGGAGAAGGCGGATAAAGTCGCCTTACCGCTCTTCCGTCTTCCAGCGATGTTCTGCCGTTCCTGAAGCGCGAGTGCCACTTAAAACACCTCGTACCCTTCACTGCTTTTACATAAGCCTTCTAAATCATTTCACATGTCTCTTTTATATTTGTCGAGTTTGACGCATAATTGATGTTCGCTCTCGCTCTGGTTTGTAGTCTATGGTAAAATCGCCATTGTGCCCATGCACGTGGTCACGAAAACTCGTGAAGCGCCGCTCCAAATGTTCACAGAGCTACGCTCTTTGATATAACGAGACACGAAGGACCCTTCCTTCGACTACTGCGTGCGCATCACTGTGCTGCCCTCTTTTTAACGCTACAAAATCAGTCCCTGAACTTTCTGATCTCACCTCGTAATTTTCTAAAATCTTTATG
>JAZHYW010054829.1:0-21190 GCA_037355805.1 Ixodes ricinus
TTCCATAAAGATTTCTTAGAAAATCACATACCCTTTTAAAAAAGTTTACGGTTCGTTTTAAAAATCTGGTATGTGGGTCGGATCACTAGCGCTACATGTAGGCGGACACCAAGCGCTCGGTAGTGGGCAGCTTATTTTTGTGTCGAAATAAACAACACTGTAAAGTTGTTTTCGGGTATACAGTGTAGATACCTTAACGCCTCATATTTGAAGCCCCAACTTTTGTGCGTCCTTTGGAGCGTTTTACCACCGCACCTCTCACCAGTTCTCAGCAGCTCAGAGCACCGCCTTAGCGTGCAAAGAAACACTGCTCTTGAAGCATTTTTTTGTAACAACCCCAAAAGGGCTAGCACCACAGACGGAAGAATATTAGCAGCGGGAAATAGAAGGTGGTTAGGGTATAGACCGACACGCGGGCTTGACGTCACGGAGCTGCGGCGGCGCTGCGATCGCGCCGGAGCCGGGTGGTGTGGGCAGAAGGGCGCACGTTTCGCATGGGCGTCATAGCATTTCAGCATGCCGCGAAGCTGTGTTGCCGTTAATTGCACCGAAAGGTACAAGAAAAGTAGCGGAGTGAGTTTCCACAAGTTCCCGGCAGACTCTGAAAGGCACAGAAGGTGGATAATATCCGTGGATCGAAAAGAATGGTCGCCTCGCGCGAACGACCGTTTGTGCGGCAAGCACTTTCTTGAAGGCAAGTGCGGCTTCCATTTCAATCTCCGTCCCGAGGCTTGCTTATGTGCAGGGAAACCGTCGTCTGATCGAGACCACCCGGATTTTGTTCCCACGGTGTTCGCGCACAAAGCACCGGCCAAGCGCTCGTCGGAGGCTCGCTACGCCCGTGCTACCAAGCAGAAGGGGATCGGCGACAGAACGGCAGTGTTGTAGGCGTTACCGAAAAAAGTAACGAAATACGTTACTCGTTACTTGCAAATAAAAGGTACGCGTTACCGAGCTACGTTACCTAAAAATAAAAGGAACGCGTTACCGCTACCGATAAAAAGTAACGCACGTTACTTCTGCGTTACTTTTTAAATTATGATTTAACACGTTTTACTGTTTTGACGATACAGGTATGCATAAGCTCATATATCAAGAAACATTATGTTCATGCAGAAACTGAACATAATTACTTTATCTCTTTTTACGGTTTCACCTAAATACTCACGAGAAAAAACGCAAAGAAAAACGCAGAAAACTCAGAAATTCACATGGCTTGACGCCTAAAAACACGGAAAAAATTGAAGTGTAATTTCTTTAAGACTTGGGAAGTAGTAACGAGTAACGTAACTACGTTACTTGAAATAGTAACGTAAGTACGTTACCCGTTACTGTGTCGAAAAAGTAACGAGTAGGTTACTACGTTACTGAAAAAAGTAACGCGTTCCTGGTAACGCCGTTACTTGTAACGTGTTACCGCCAAGACTGCAGAACGGACAAAGCGTTACTGCTTGTCATGCCTTGTGGTCATGAGGGTAGGAAAAATATCATACCTTGACTTGAAGACGCTGTGTGTATTTAATCAATTAATAAATACACTTCCGCAGACCCACAGTCTGCTGATCCCGCCGGCAGTGCGGAAACCGACTCGAAGTAATCGTAGGCCTCGAGAGACTTGTACGCCTGCACCGTGTCGGCCGTGAACTGGCTTGGCGAAAAAACTAAATAAACGACGACGTGAGCCGTCGACTTCGGTGGCAGCAACTTCACGTCGGAAGTCCAGCAGGCCTTGTTTGCGGCGTACGGATCCTCGAAGGCAACGCCGTCCACGCACAGTTTGTTTCGATACCGCTGCCGTTCAGGCTCGGGTAGCGAGCTCAAATAGTCGGGCATAGCATACGACATACGTTGTCAGGAAATACGACGCACAAATAAAGCTAGAAGCGTCCCTACAACGTCAACAACGAGCGCACGCCACACAACGCAATGGCGAAAACACGGAGAGCCGGGCCGCTTTTGCCCACATAGCTTCCGCGCATGCGCGGCCTTCCGGCCGTGTTGGTAAACAGAGCCGCTCCGCGTGTCGGTCTATAGTTCAACGCGTTGATGCAGCATCTTTGGTGTGTTCTCTATCTGAGAAATTAAGTAATGTTGCTCGGCACCCATTTGGGACAGCTCCACGTGAAAGAGTAGTGAAAGAGTGGAGATAAATGGAGCCGTTTATTCGTGTACCCATAAACAGTTTGTAGCACCAAGTCTAACTGTATGTCCCGCAAGTTAGTCAAACGTGGTCAAACGCCACTGTGTGAATGGGCCCTGCCAGCACTGGCCCATGGACACGGTAGAGTTAGACAGTGACTTTGTTGCGAAGACTTCCATCAAAATAAAACCGCGAATAACCGGAACATCCGTGCTTCGTGTGAGGCGTGATAGCCATTCGGAAAGCAAGTTCGTCTGCTTTTTGCACAGGGGGTGCCATGATGCCCAAATGCCAAGCTCTTCTTGACTGATTGAAAAAAAAATAGTGGGTGGACCCCAAGGCATTTAGCAGTGAGGTTTTCTCACATACCCTTCCAATCAAAGCCAATCAGAACTCGGCGTCGATTTGACGGCAGCGAAACCCCTGCGCAAGAAGCGTTCGACTTTCTTTCAGCATTGATTATAACAATAACAACAGATTAATCAATAATTAATTTATATAACAAAGTGCCCTAAACTAACTCACATTGCTTGAGACCTCTTGGACGACTGTTGTCCAAAAGATGAAACAATAAGGAGCGGTTTGTCCAGCTGGTTTTCTTAGAAAGCCAAGATCAAAGAGAGGATCCATCTCAAACCAGGGGGAGCGCTTACAATTCAATGGGACCCTCCCGAGGAAATTGACGCAAGTACGCATGCGCTGCGTTTTTGCGTGGTGAGGGGGAAACCAGGAAGGAAGACGGAGAGGTTACCAGACGATCAACAGCGGTTTCGGCACCACCTCGCAGTTCGTATGGCAAACGCGGCCCACAAATCACTTGACCCCAATCGAGCAATCGGGGACTTTCTATGATGTTCGTAGATGCTCCTCTGTTTCCTAGGAAAGAGCTCGGTGCTTCACAAGGCTTCACCTTCTCCGATCGAGTGGATTAGACACGAGAGTGCAGCGTCAGCGTTTGGCCGGGTCTTGCGCTCAGTCGGTACTTCACTGACTAAAGACGAGCCCGAGCCGAATGCTGACGCAACGTTCGTCCACGTCAGCGGAGTGCTGCGTTAGAAACACGAACACATAATGTTGTCGCTGTTCCCATCGGCTTAGCCGTCAACTTAGCCGCTAGGGGGGTGCGACGGTTGGATTTTTCTTTCCAATGCGGAGCGCAAGTTCGTCTGCTCCTTGCGCAGGGGTGGTGGTGACGTCAGAAAGACGCCGAGGTCTGATTGGCTCTTGATGAAGGATTGTGGTATAGACTTCAGAGCAGCTCGCTTTGAGGTATACCCACTATCCTTCAATCAAAGCTCAATAAGAGCTCTGCGTTTTTCTGACGTCACAACCACCCTTGAGCAAGAAGCAAACGATTTGCACTCCGCATTGTCACTTACGAGGCGAGAACGGTAGTGCGCGTCCTTCGAACGGCCGGCTTCCTGCACGATCCCGTTTTCATTCGCCGCGCTTCGGCTGTGTGTGCACTCTGGTGACTCACAAGACGCCGAAGCGTCGTCGAAGGCAGGGAGGGCGCGCGCTGGGGTCGGGAAAACTGGATTCCTCCTTGCCGTTCTTAGACTGACCCTCTTGTTTCTGTCCCTTTTTTACGTGTTCCTCAGTCACAGGCTCTTGTTGGCAAATGAAGCAGTTACGGGTTGGCGCTTGAGAAGCACAGTGATGTAGTCGTCGGGTGACTGTGTCCGCGCGCAGACTTCCTTGCTCTACGAGGTTCTGGAGATGGCCGGTCTACAGGGTTCCTCACGCACGCTCTCCGAGCCACCAGGGCTCTCCGACCAGTGCGCATGATTTCACTGCTGCCAGGAATGAAGGTGAGGCCGCGTCGCGATATTTGTATTGACACTTGTTTATTGATTGGGTTACGAGCCCGGAATAAATGCTGTTAAAATGCTGAAGAAGCATCCACGTCTAGCACGCGCGCTCGTTGCTTTCCTTCGTGTTTTGGCTGGTGTGCCCACAAGACGCCGCAGTGTTCTTGAAGGTATAACGCTCATGCTGAATGCACAACTTCTACTGCATTCTTAAGCGATTACCTACTATATAAATTTAAAAAAAAACTTCAGATTCTAAGAAAAAATTAACGGTGAAAAAAATGTTGATTGTTTTTTTTTTGTACTGCGCCGTACACTGTGCAAGTTACTGTGACTATATTTGAGAGTATTTCAAACTGCTCAATCAGAGTCGCGTGACATATGGGCAGCGTTTACAGTACAAACCGTCCGGAGGAAGAGAAAACGTCAATCGTTTTAAGCGTCTCGAGGTTCTGCTCAGCCTCTCCGTCCGTTATCCTTTTTCGTCATGCATAAATCTATTATTGCGCATAAGCAACCAAGCTAAGCAGGAGGTATCCGCCATCAAATTGCAAACGCTCTTCAGTGTTTGAATCGCTCTGTCTCTCTTAAATGTAGGCTTCCAAGAGAACACACTGGCACACTGACGCCATCCATTAGGTAGCCCTGGACCTGCGTAAAAGTAGACAGAATATTTGGCAGTATTTGCGAGATCCAATTTACGGACTAGCCATGAGAAATGGTCGCTTAAAACGTTGCCAGAATGATTTCGAGCTCATGTTAATAAAACGAGGCGTAACAAACCATACAATATGTACGGAGATTTGCCAACCTCTGCGCAACCATTATTCATATTGTGTACTTTCTCTATACGGAGATTAAGTGTCCTAAGGCAATCTAATAGGTGACGCAAATGTGCCCATGTGTTTGAGTTTGAGATCTCGTGGTCAGCTGTTACAAGCAAACTTGACGAACACGAGCACACTCAAACGAAAATGTGAAACCAAACTAAGTGTAAAGAAAAAAACAGAAGAAAACGTTGATGGCTTGTCTGTGCTAACTGCCTTATCGTGCTCTGTGCAAGTAAATACTGAGAATATATTCTACTACACTCATTTGCCTTAGGCAGGGCAACTAAAGCGCTACCTACTCTCATTTTGGAAAGGAAACCTCGAGTACTAGGAGACATCGCACTGTCCACGTTATCGCGCTTTCGAGCTGCACCGAGCGAGAGGGATGCCAGCGAGGTACCGAGAACCCTTGATAAAATTCCTTCGCGTTTCTCAGAACTCCCCCAACCGTCGTTGTGCGAACGTGCGACACGCGTGACAGGAGGGACGAATGGTCTGCCTCTATTTGCTTCCAAGGAGTGCACTCTGAGGCGCGGGCCTCGTGCAGTTACGCATTCGGAGCTGCTTGTACGACAAACACGAACACACCAAGGCCCTGCCCGACAATTCACTCGATCTCACTCTAGAGTTGAAGGTTCTGTACTTTGGCGTCCGAATACACTCCCCGCGTCCAGCGTTTCTTTATCAGTCTTGTCACGCGGGGCATGATCTGTCAGGGTAACTCGGATACATTCGAGTTAGATTCTGTACACAGCCCAAGGAGCTTTTCCAATGACACTTGGAAGACAAGGCCTGCGTTTGACGTCATTTGTTAGTGGATCCCCGACTCTTAAGCGGCAAACACGCCCAAGCTCGACGATAGCAGCTCACATGCCGTCTTGACGAAGTGGCATGCTAATACAGACTTTTAGGGAACCGTTCTTGCACATCCGATGTGCTACACACTTAAAATTTTTACACCCTTATTCGTGTAAATGGCTCGTCCTCTGGCTAACGCCTTTATTCGTGTAAGGGTGTTAGCCGCCGGAGGTAAAGAAAATCGTGTAGCTGCTAACACCCTAAAAACAATATGGCGACCAGTATGCGACAGGCGATACGATTAAAAGGCTTGGCGAGCCGTACGCGGCTTCTCGCCGGAGCGAGAGCTTACGGCTCGTACGCTCGTTTGGTGTCATCTGTAGGCGCAAAAAACTTTCCAAACATCTCTATGTCAAAGCGCCAACACCGCAAGTAATACGAGTAAGGCCGAAACCGCTGGAGGCTGAACAGCCGAGATTGTCGCCGAAGTCTCGCTCGGCCTGCTCAATGCGGGTCGCATTTTCATCGCATCAGAAGCGTTTATAAAGAAGGGATCGCTTTACAAACACTGGCATGCTGGCTTTATTGAACACAACGCCCACTTGCCGTGAGCGACAACGAATCGCTCAGACACCCTCTGTCGACAGCGGCTAGGAGGTATCGCACTCGCGCTCCGTGTGGCTTTCGATCAACTAATGCCCGTGCTCACCTCTGTTACGTGTGTTATCCACTCATGGACGTTTGTGCGTGAACAGCGGTATTCAGCACCTAGAACACGCGCTGGGCAAGCCGCCTAACCTCCTTTCGTTACAATCGGGCAGCATAACACGGCGACACAGCCACACAGCAACCAGCGGGATTAAATCGGAGCAGCGCTGATAACGCGACGGATGGACTAATGGCATCCAGCCCTCTAATAGTTATAGATCACCAACTGCCACACTTTTCAAACTCGGCGGCGACAACCCCCATCTAGCGACGAAAATAAAAGTTATAAATATTTGAAGAAAAAAAATAGCAATTCTTTCGACTGCCTGTCGCTCCACATGAGCACTCACGCCACGGACATACACACAACACTGCACATGCATACACACACAAGCGAATACAATCACGACACGGACAACACACAACAATAGTACATACATCCTACTAATACAAACGGAGCAGTGCCCCGAGCGGTATATATGCCCTCCATTTTCGCGCATCGGTTAGCCCAGTGACCACGCTAGTCTTAATAAAGATATGAAAAGATTACGCCAATATTATTTCTCAATAATATTTTTCCTGCATTTGTCTTAGGTAGGTACATATATCCCTTAATAACCTCTTACATCATAATGTATTATAATGATACGCGCCTAACTTCTTGTAACTCAACGTGAGTGAAAAGGAAAAAAATCGTGTGAATTCTGTCTGGCAACCACACTCGCGGCGTGGTTGCTATGGCGACGCTGTCGGTACGCGCGCCGGAGGCCGTCCAGCTGGTTCGGCTGCGGCGGCTGCGGCCGAGCGCACGAGTCCACGGTGAACGCCGCGAACGCAATCGAGGAAAGAAAGCGTCGACTAGAGAGAGACCTGGAGAAAACAATCCTGCGAGTGGGCAGGAGCTGGGCATTGCAGAAAGCAATAGAAGGCTAGGACGCATACGGAAGCTGTACGTAATCGAGTTTCCGCCCGTTCGCTGCCAAATTCTCCATAGTCTTCTTCTTCTTCCGCCCGTTCGAAAGGGAACAGGGATTACCGCCGTGGCTTCAGTGGCTTCATCGGAGGGAACTGTCAACTGAATTATACTTCGTTTCACGTTATGTGCGAGCGAAGTCAAAGCTAGAAGCGCGAGCCCAACGCTCTGAGCGTTCCGGCTTCGCACGTGCGCTCGTGCACTACAGGCGCTGTTACAAGCAGCATGCTCGCGCTTGTAGCGTCGACTTCGCTCGCACATAAGGTGAAACGAACTATAGTTCCAAAACGCGTGGTCTCACCATTTTGAGCAGAAGTGCGTGAGTAACCGATGCTATTTTCGTGGTCGCTTGCACGTAAACAACCAAGGAGCTTGTACACAACGCACGCATTCATCTGGCTTGAAAACAACTTGAGCGTTGGCTTGGCTTGGATGTCAGCTGCCCATTGTGCTTACTTGAACTTCACGAAATCCGCTAAATTGAGCGGACTGCCTCTTGACTTTTGCTTGTTCTGCTGTCGGAGCGTATGTCTGCAATTCGGTGGTTTCCGAGTTTGACAACTCCGAAATCATGGGTGTACCACCGCAACACCCTCTTAACACGATTTCGGTAGCCGCAGGGTGTAAAAAGGATGTACGAAGGGTGTAGGCCTTTCCGTACACGCTTGAATATTCAAAAATCATGTAAAAATGGTGTAGGAAGGGTGTAAGCTCGGAAAAACACCCTTTTAACACGAACATGGGTGTTGAAATTTTTAGTGTGTACGATGGGCCCTCAGGTACACACAGCGCATGTGCGAGTCTTCTCCGGTAGCACATGGGCAGTTCGTACTGGAGGGCCCTCTCGTACCGAATCGAATGTGCAAAAACGGTTCCCTAAAACTCCCTAATGTAGCGCTCGTGAGACGGTGCACGACGCGCTGACGGCGATGCTGACGCAAGGTGCTGACGCAAGGCCCAAAGTTGCGCGCGTCCAGCCGTTCCAACTAGGCAGAAGTTACCAGCGCCAAGGCCATTGGATTCTCGCGGTGTGAGATATATTTCCTAGTGAAGTACTCGGCTTTACCCAAAAATTGTTTCGTGTTTCCTCCGGTGTCAGCTGCTGGTGGACGCCCTGGCCGCGTCGGTGCCTCGATCGGGAACGTGCTGATCGTGTGCGCCTTCATCTGGGTCATCTTCGGCGTGGTGGGCGTGAGCATGTTTTCCGGCCGGCTGTACAGCTGCGTCGACGCGGGCGGGAAACCGCTGGACTCGGACATTGTGCCGGACAGGGAGACCTGCCATATGCTGGGCTTCGCCTGGGAGAACGCCCAGGTCACCTTCGACAACCTGGCCGACGCCTCATTGGCGCTACTTCAGGTGGTCAGTGGCTTTCTTTGTCCGTTAACACCCCATGGCACATTGAGGGAACACGTCGGCGACATGAATACAACATGTTGATAAACAGTCAGGCAACATGTTGGTTGCCAAATTTGTTGCCCAACAGACCGGCCACTTTGCGGAGACATCGGCGCAGTATGGACGACAACGACAATGCTGTCCTCGCTGTGGCAGTTTTCGGCAACGAAAACAGTAGCAACTTGTGTTTAAACTACGCGTGTCGCCCGGTTCGGTGGATGGCCGAATTTTGTGCCCAATAGACGGCGACAGAGATCGCTTCGAGCGTGAAACACGCCATCAGTAACCTGTATCTTTAAAAAATTTATCCAAATAAAAAGACGGTATTTATTAAACGGAGAATGACCCCATAGCTTGGCGGATATCATAAAATTAGCATAAAATTAGTCAACCTTGGTTATGAACCAGCTGCGTTGTCAGGTAATGAAGAACATCTCGATAAAGCAAAGGCCGCCAAATACCTTTCATGTCAATTTTCGCTATCTGTGTTACTGGTAAATGTTGTCTCGTGGGAATTGTTTGTCCTTCGAACGCGCTGGAAGTTTGTAGATGCACATTTCCAACGAAGCCGCACCGCACACGTAAAAAAAGTTAAACAAACAAGATGGCGGAATGTTCCCCGTGTTGGTCGTGTCATCAGCTCGGTGTGACAGGGTGTTCACCGACTGTAGGACTAGAAATTGGGCAACACGGTTGGCCGAGCGAAAAAAACAAACAAACATGTTTCCCAACAATTGATGTTGTCTCAATGTGACAGGGTCACCGCAAACATGTTACCCTCGTGTTGGCGGTCAAAGTTGTCAAACTGTTTCCTCAATGTGACAGCGCCTTTATTGGCGAGGTTCTGAAGAAATCCCGGAGTGCATTTTCCTGAGGTCGTGACTGAGAAATTTTACCGCTAAACTTGGCGGTAATATTGTCAAAACCAGATAGTTTCATGACACAGAATCACGTGATACAAGAACGTGACATGAAACTAGTGACGCGACGAGGCACTGACGTCACCTGACACAGTGAAGTCACATTCTAATGTCACAGTGTCACGTGATAAAATACATCACGCGACGCAATACCATTATATCACGTGACGTGACCTGGCACTGACGTCACGTAATATCGTTACGAACGTGGTGTCATCATGTCTCGTGATATCACTACGTCACTTGACAGTGGCGTCATGTACACCGTGACGTGATGTGACACTGACGTCACATGAAATCATGGTTCTACCCAGTTCACCCCTAAGCTGAAACTGCGGTGGAAGCTACGTCCTCCTTGAACCAGTGATACGTCTCTCTTTCGCCACGTGATCACGCTCCCGTCCATACCAACGCGCTGAGAGTCAGGTCACGTGATGAAAGGGAGGAGGCTGATTGGTCCGGTAAGGATGTACCGCAGTCTCAGCAGGAATGAATGGACTATGATTGTTTGTATTCCGTGCGTAGAAAGTGCACAGGGACTCGGCTGTCGCCGAATTTAATTTCCAAGAAACGATGAGGAACCGGAAACTGTTTTTGTTGCTGTGACGTACCGTATAATAACTGCATTGAATTGTATTCCTCTAGGTGTGTGGAAAGAAGAGAACCGTGCTTCTTTTCCCACCGCAAAAACAAACTTCGCGTCGCCAAATACTGAACCGACGTTCAAATATAGCTTTGGGTTGGAACCAGACGCTAAAGGTCCATAATTGTCCGTTATCTGATTCGACAGTAATAACTGATTTTCGGAAAATTTGAATGACGAAATGGCGACCAGGGAAGTCCACGAATACATGGAGATCCAATTGCGTCTATACTGGGAACAAGCCCTATTTTATTACGCAAAATGTTCGAAAGTCGCTTCGAACCTTTGAATCAGACCACGGTAGGTTCTGGCACACTGGCATCTGGTTTCAACCACTAGAGCTAAATTTAGGCATAGACTGATTTTTCAACGTGGGGTAGTCTATTTTTTGAAAAAAAAACACGTTTTTTTTTAATACACGTTATATTTTTACCCTTAATTGTGAAAACGAAAGAGTGTAGACTCGCAATAAAATATAATTGAACACTTACGTGACGTCAATTTAATATAATCATGTACACGCTGAGGTGCTATCATTCTGGCTCCACCAAAGACGCTGTCAGCAAACGAAGGCCACGGAGGTATTTTAGTTGAGTAAACAAGTATAGAAAATGAGCACACAAAGTGTGCTGTACAATGTTCGCAATGGGCGCGTTGAAGAGCGGCTCCCTCAGCTCCGAACGGAGTCACTCGAGTCGGAGTCCTCGGAGCCCGTAGTAAACGGCAAAAAAAAAAAAAAAAAAAAAAAAACCGGCGCTCACTAACTTGCTTCTACGCAATTTCCGCTTCCTCCCCTGTGCCAGACGGTCTCCAAATAAACGGGAAGCAGACGATGGCGAGCACGATCGCTTTTATTTGACGCCGGTATTGAAGAAGTCTCGACAAGGTCGTTGAAGAAAAAGCGAGTGGCTGTACACATCAGCGCTGCTGTTCGAAGCGGTGCAACGCGATCCGAGCCCTTCGCTTGGCGGTACAAAGGCAGCTACTGTTAAAAAAAACGACAAAAACGTCGTCAGCACAAGCAAAATATAGAGCTCGGCGAATCTACGCCGCCGGTTGCGATACTTTTGCCATACGTTTGTTCTGCCCCTCGAAACGAACTTCCTATAAAATGTATTCGTACAGACACGGGAAGTTCGGCCGCGCTCGGCAATCAACGTTTTGTCGGCCGAAGCGAGCGTCAGCCAATGTGCACCACTATTTTGCTACGCAAACAAAACAATAATCGTGATCATGCTCTGCGTAAGTGTCCAACCGGCTACCAAGGTCGCGTTCATGCCTTGCCTTGCTCTGTTGAGTGCGGACAGGACTATCATCGAGTTTCCGTGCAACGGCGATCAAGACACGGTGTCAAATGAACGTTTACGTTGTTTATTAGCATATTCAAACCCCACAAAATACGTTCCAATGCAATTGCCGAAAAGAGCCTTACCTGAAAAAGAAATTCAAACGCGTTATTCGCCTTACCTTGAGCACTTTTCATTAACAAAAGCGAGAAAACCGCACACCCGCGACAGAACCAGCGCAGCTTATCCCGCCATTTTATTTGGTTTTTTTTTTCTCATTTAGCGCCGGAATTTCGTCAGCCATCCGGAATTACGTCATTCCTGGCTTCTTTCACTCCTCATGCACCGTCTCCGGAGACGGTGCACGAGACGTCACTCCAAAAACTCGAAGTAACGTGCACCGGAAGCAGGGTTGGGCAGAAATACTCAAAAATGTATTTGGAAATACAAATACTGGGATACATTAAAATAGTAGCTAAAATACTGATACTGAAATATATCTGTAAAAGTGTATCGCGATACGTATCGGAAATACATTTTAAATAGAGGCAAAAAGTATTTGGAAATACAAATACAGGAATACATTTTAGGGAGGGCAGAAATACAGATACAGAAATACTGATACTGCAATACATTTTTCGAATTTGTTTGAGACGCCAATTGAGATGAAGCTTGAAGTTGGAAGTGGAAGTTTTTGATCCGGCGAAATTACTTTCCCGTAGGCTTGGCACTTTGCCTTGAAGGTAGTGGTTTCAGACGACGAGGAGTCTTCAATGGGCTTAAAAAAAACGTTCCATCAAGGACTGACCGCGGTCCCTTCCCTGACATCCTGTCTGTCTGACGAAGGATGCGAAAAGACTTCGACCTCTAAATAAATTATATGTCATCCTAAATCCCATCAAAACGTCACAACGCCCCTGTCCAATAAGGACGCCCCTGTCAACATTGATCACATGATGTCACGGTGGAATGAACTGGTATTCTTGATCTGTAGGTGTGGCCTTGACCATGAAACTTTACCACGCTGCTGTATGAAAGGACAATACGTACTTTCGTTGTAGGTTACCTCGTTGAAGATCGTGCAGGCAGTGGCATTTGGAATTTTTGAGAATAGTGAACCACCTGAAACATTCTGGAACACATGCCTTATCTTCTGTTACGGCTGAAAAAACGATACGGTGGCATCCCTGTTGTGAAGGTCCTTCCTGCCGACCCTCCGCCACCGACGCATGGATTGCAGTCCTCAAGTTTCGCCTAGCATCATCCAAACAGAGGCCTCGTGGATTGCGACCTGATATTGCCGGCACAGGTGCGAGCCCTCCGAGAAACAGCGCGCTCGAGACGAGTCGCAGGTGTACGAAGTCTGGGTCGGCACAGCGAGGCCACGTCTGGCCTCCTTTCTGGGTTTCGGATCACCAGAGCAGCGGGTCACGTTCACGTCGGCTGATGACGTACCCTTGAGCCGTGCAATATTACGGGCGCAGCCGCAGACGCCTTCGAATATGTGTTGAACTTCACTGCGTGAGTCATCCTATCTATTTCAAGTCAACCACCGCCAGGCTCGTGCTGCAACGGACTGTGACTCAGCTTTGCCGGCTGGGTGTACTGTGTACGCTAAGGCAAGAGAGGCGGTTAGCCGCGGGCATTGGATGCCAGCAAACAATGACTCAAGAAATCCCTACCTAAGGACCTGCGGCAGAAGATGCTCTGACTCCACTCCTGGCACGCCACCTGGTTCGAGTCCCCGACTACGCAACACTTCTCAGAAGAGAGAAGAGGACGCATAGAAAAATAGTTCGGAGAATCGGAAGGAACCTCGGTCAGCATGGTAACAATGCCCCAGCATCTCCTTGACCTGGCACCTCAGAAGTAAAAAAAAAAATAAACAATAGATGCGTTCGGATTTTTTTTTTCGGGGGGGGGGGGGGGGGGGGAGAGTATTTCTCAAGAAATGTATCGAAATACATTTCACCCTGATTGTATCGCGATACAAAGAAACATTCCAAATGTATTTCGATACAGGAATACAGATACTGGTGAAACAAATGTATCGCGATACAGAAATACAGATACGAAATGTATTTCTGAAATACTATCGCGATACATTTGTATCGCGATACTGCCCAACCCTGACCGGAAGTTGCTTTTGCCGTCTAGTGGAAGGTGCGCCGACTCTGACTCCTGGAGCCGCTACTGAACGCACCCAATGGGTTCCCTGCTTTCAGTAGAATTGATGTGACGAGATGTGTGCTTTGGTGGAACGATTGTGCGAGATGTTGTATGTGTTAAAGAAGGATACCGAGACGTTCGTTTTTTGGCTGGAATGTTCTTTCGGAACGGGGACGCCCGTGACGTCCCTTGTGGTGGAAGGAGCGAGTACGCACGCCAACAGTTCTGTAGACGCGCGGAGAGTACACGAGAAAGGAACCTGGGCGGCGGCACCGGGCAGGCGAGGAGCGTGTCCGCACGGCGCGAATACTTGGGTATTTCGCCAAGACGTCTGATGGAGGGAGGAGGGGGGGGGGGGGGGGGGGAGGAGAGCGACGGGGAGCATTATCGTGTGTGAGAAACGACGGGAAGAGGGAGAGCAGCGTCTCTGCTGTAGAGTGGGGTTTGGGTTCGTACATGATTCTTTTTTGCCGGGGAAAAAAATAATTAACAACTATCAATTTAAAAAAAAATAATTCTACATTTTTTGTTTGTTTTTGTTCTTGCACTCCATCGTAGTCAGAAAAAACCCTGCCTTTTCTAGTTTCACTGCCTTTAGACGCGTCTAACCTGAAAACTCCCCAGGAAAGAATACATGAGTGAAATTGCACAATATTAAGACAGGCACGCTATTTGGGTCGATGCTGATTACCTAAAAGCTCTTTATACAGAAAAGTAGTGACATCCTTTGAAGAATGCCGCCTGCTATCTCGGGCCAAACCACGCGGCGCTACCGTCGACGTGCGGGTGTAAACAAGCAAAACATAAAGATAAAAGGTGTGCGCGTCACAGGCGGAGGGAGGAGGAATGCTTATGCTGCCGGAGTGCAGTGCATGCTATGAGCTCATGTCGCCAATCAAATAACGCCGACTGCGCAGCGTCGCTGGCTTTCATTGTCTTTCTTTGAGCACATCCTTCGAGACTGGTAAACCGTGACAGTGCGCTTTTAGCCTGTCTGTATGTATTTGCCTGTCTTTCAGCCTTTGACTGCGCTCTGACTCAAGTACAGGAAGGCCGTCTGTTATTTTGGGCCATTCCAGGCGGCGCTACAGTCGACGCGCGAGTGTAAAAAAGCAAAACATAAAGATAAAAGGTGTGCGCGTCAGAGGATTTAGGGAGATGTCGCTACCTTTTTTATTCAGGGGTATTATGATTACCGCCAATAAAAGTTAAGGAAAGGTGGGAGAGTGCAAAATATGTGCCTCTACCGAGAAAAGTGAACCATGTTTTCCCACTGGAAAAGAAAAACTATCTATCCTCGAACGCTCACACTTAGTTACAACATAGCACTAGAAGAAAGATAAAATTTTACTATTTGAGATATGAGTGATATTCGACTCCAAAGCTAAACACAATCTCTGAAAAAAAAAAAAAGAGAGTCCGTTTGTAGCATCAGACGCTAGTTGTCCCATAAATTCGCGGGAAGTAATGGCAGCTCAGCAATCTTTTAATTAATACTTTTCGAAAATCGTAGTTTTTCTTTAAACTAGATAACTTAAGCTATTGAAAGAAAAAGGAGATACTCTTACAAAATGTCGCTCGCGTTGGGTGATGCCCCGGGGTACGTTCTCGAGTTAATGAACATTGTCCGAGAAGGGTTCTGCTCATCCGCGAACTCGCCTTCCGAACTCTGCTCGTTGTCACCTAAAATAAAATAAAAAAAGCGGCAAGTTTTGCGTTTTGTTTATATGCCCCGAAATAGTTCCTAGAAGATTTGGTTGTCGAAGGAAGAAACGATGTTTTTGAAGTTTAGAAAGTGCACATCTTCATACGATAACATATATCTAATCTAAAAATGCACCTACATATATCTTAATTCTCCACATAAATAGGGAACTTAAAAAGCCTCTGACACGCCAAAAAAAAACTTTTTTTTTCTTGCTAGGCGTTTAAATGGCATATCAGGACATTACAAAAAAATTGTTTCACTGCAGAGTTGCGTAGTTTTTTTTCATAAAAAATTGAATTACGAGGCCCAATTCAAAGTTTCCGCCGTGCACTGTGACGTAACAGTGTACCGCAAGGTGTCAGGGCGGTCAGAAGGGAGGCATCGCCGGATGTCACGTGAGGTTGTATCGCTCCTCGTGCTTACCGCGAGCGCGTGTAATATTTTCTTTTTTAATATTTTTGTTATTCTTCGCACCTCCACGAGCGATCCAAGCAGACAAGGTTTCTTTTATTTGCTTTTCATCGCTTAATGTTGCTGTAAAGGTAGAAGAAGCGGAGTCAGTGAATTCACGTGATCAACTAGAATGCCTAGAAGGTGCTGTGTGAGGGACTGTCCCGCTATTTCAGCAACTGAAGAAGAGATCACACTGCATGCATTTCCGAGAGACATACATCGGCCGCATGTGCACCTAGTAAACAAGTTCTACTCATGTTCTAGACAAAATACGTATTTTGTGCTCGACGTTTATTTGTACTTGGTACACAAACCAGTTCGTATTCTTTAGACGGCATGCTTCTTTAGTCTGGAGAGTATCCGATGATTCAACGACCTTGGTGTCTGAACCTTCAGCAATGCGATCGGGCGTGTCGTATGCTAGCAATCCTAATTTCTGCGAGCGTTCTAAATTCTTTTTGTTTCAAAACTTGATAGCTTGTTTTGCGCCCAGTATAGCTCTGTATCATCGGACTGACGGCATGCACTCGTACACTGGCTTGTACTCGCAATGCTTTCATCATTGACATCCATCACGTCGATCCACTGACTCTTCGTCCTCAAATTTTACAGCACGCAAACGAACCAATGGTGCAGCGATAAAGAGCTAGTGCAACTGAAACTTCGTTTTCTACAATCGCTCGTACAAAGAGCAGAATAAAAAATAAAAAATAAATCTTAGGCACGGTCGCGGAGAGCACGAGGAGTGAAACTCACGTGACTACCGGTCAAGCCACTTTTAGTGATGTAGATCGATGCCTCCCTTCTGACCGCCCCGACACCTTGCGGTACACTGTTACGTCACAGTGCACGGCGGGAACTTTGAATTGGGCCTCGTATTTCTATTTTTTATTAAAAAAAAAACTACGCAACTCTATAGTGAAATATTTCTTTTGTGATGTCCTGATATGCCATTTCAACGCCTAGCATGAAAAAAAAAATTTTTTAGTCGTGTCAGAGGCCTTTTAATAATGTTCCGTGAGGAGCCGGAGTTTTTTTTTATTGTTACGGTTCTCGGGGTGAGACCAAGTATAAAGGTGAAAACTCGCTCAAGCTTCGGAGAAGGCAGAGACGGGTAAAATATCAGACGAAACAAATGAACCAGATAGATATATGATGGATGGATAAATTCGTACGACTGAACTATATAAATCGGGTGGTGACTTGCGCCACCTATATAGCGTAAAATCGACATCTAATGGGGGGTGAGTGAAGTTCAGTTCGGAAGACAGTCTCTGCGGCTCTCCAGGCCTGCGCAGTCATGGAAGAGTAGCTGCCGCGTGTCATCTGACAGCGCTAGAAGCTCACGCATGCGGATAACTTGCTTCTGACTCCTCTTCAAGAGTCAAGCTGATGCAGCAAGATTGGAGAGGGACAATGATGGATAAATTAACGTTCATTGAAACTACATTTATGAGTGTGATTGCTATGGCATGGCCCCTTTAGAGAAAAGATGTAGTTAGAGTGTATTGCTGATGCCTATATTCTCCAAGAGAGGCCTAGACTGCCCCGATTTAGCTTCATGCGGCCGCCGCTAGGTGCCATCTGTTACGCGAAAAATGTCGCACTCTGGAAAGGGAAAAGTCGCATCATCATTATTAGCTCTATCCGGTCCATCGTTGAACGCTGACGTTTTTCTATTGGTGTGACAGCAGGACGAAGGGCTCATTGCGTCTGTAACGTCAAGCGCGTTGGACACACAGGCCACCTTCGAAGGTTGGATTGATGTGGCCGAGGGAGCGATGGACATCACGGGCGTCGACCGGCAGCCTCGCCTGGAAGCGAACCGGTGGTCGCTCCTCTACTTCGCCCTGTTTCTCGTCGTCGGCGGCCTTCTTGTCTTCAACCTCTTTGTTGGGAGTGGTCATCGACAGCTTCTACGCCAAGAAACGGGAGGCAAGTGGTACCTGACAATACCAAGTGGAAAGACAAGCCCCATCTCCTTCCGCTGTGGATCGTAGCGCGAAGGCGTCAAACATCGAGTGGCCAAACCTCCCTATACTGCATTTCAGAATTATCCGCATACAAAGCTACAATCCCATTTGGCCAATCAAGCACCGCAAAAAAAGTAAGTGTATTGCCATAGCGCTCATCCATTTTTTTACGTTTCCGATCACCGTCTAAGGTAATCACGCAGGGAAAAAAAATGCAGGATCACGCCACATTCAGTGCACGTGATTGGTTCAGCCGATGACAGCAAACGCACAAAGACAACGCGCGCCATGAGGAAACACTATTGGCACTGCCTGATTGGCCCCATCTTATCGTATCGCTGGCTGCGGTCGGACATACTAGGAAGTCTTAGGAAACCATTTTTGCACATCCGTATATCGTACGATGTGCCCTCCTGTACGAACTGCGAACGTGTGAGTCTTCTGCTGTAGCACATGCGCATTTCGTACCGGAGGGCCTATCGTACCTTGTCGGATGTGAAAAAAAAAAAAAAACAGTTGCCTAAATTTCTTTAATAAGGACATCTACTAGTAGACCGTACGCGAGAGGTTCGCTTTGCTGGCGGGAGCTCGTACCGTCGCTTCGAAGCACCTATCGAGCACGCGCCCACTGGGTCCGCTTTCCGTAGGGTACGATCTTCTAAAACTCTCAACTGTCTCGTTATAGCGCATGGAACGAACCTCCGATTAACGTGCGTACCACGTCCTTGTTTGTGATCCCTCGGTTTTCACCTGGTGGCGTAACACTTGTGTCATGTCGTTGCCCGCCGTGGTCCTGGCCGGGGGCGCACCAGCGGTTGTGCATACGACACACGCCTGTTCTGCTTTATGGGTCCGTGTTCAGCTTGACGGCGGTCCGCTGGAACTTTAGCCGCCACAAGAACTGGACGCTGGCATGACTGCGACACTTGCGTTCGCTCGCTCTCTTTGCCGAAACTTCCACAAAGAACTGCCAGGATCGCGACATGCAACAGCATTACGCGCCGGCTTCTGTGACGTCATTTGGGGCCACCTCGAGACCCTCGACTCATGGTCGTTTTAGGACGCTGAACGCACCACTCAAAGATGAGTTCCAGGCGCCGTATTCAATACGGAGAAAAAGTCGTCTGCTTCTAGCACAGGAGTCGCGGTGACGTCAGAACGACGCCGAGCTCTGATTGGCTGTGATTGAGAGGATACTGGGTGAGACCTCAATGCTAGATGCCTCGAGGTCTACCCACTATTTTTGCAATCAGCCAATGGGCGCGTTCAGTAGTGACTCCGGAGTCAAGGAGTCACTGACTCCTTCCACTGGACGGCCAAAAGTCACTTCCGGTGCACGTAACTCTGGGGCTTTGGAGCCATGCTCCGAAGCACCGAGTCTGGAGACGGTGCACGCAGAGTCATAGGAGCTAAAGATGACGTCATTTCCTGACTGGTGACAATTTCCGGCGCTAAAAGAGAAAAAAAAAAATGGTGGGATAAGCTGCGTCGGTTTTGTCGCGGGTGTGCGGTCTGCTCGCTTTTGTTAATGAAAAGTGCTGAAGGTAAGACGAATAACGCGTTCGAATCTATTTTCCAGGTAAGGCTCTTTTTGGGAAATACATTGGACCGTATTTTGTTTTGTTTGAATATGATAATAAACAACGTAAACGTCCCTTTCACGCCGTGACTTGATCGCCGTTGCACGGAAACTCGGTGAATATCGACGATAGTCCCGCGCTGAACAGAGCAAGGCAGGGTATGAACGCGAATTCGGTAGCCGGTTGGACACTCACGCAGAGCATGATCCCGATTGATGTTTTGTTTTTGCGTAGCTAAATCGGGGGTGCATGTTGGATGACGCTCGCTTCGGCCGACAAAACCTTGATCTCCTAGCGCGGCCGAACTCCCTGTGTTTGTACGAATACATTTTAAAGGAAGTTCGTTACGAAGGGCAGAACAAACGTATGGCCGTATAAAGGTATCGTAACCGGCGGCGTAGATTCGCCGAGGTCTATATTTTGCGTGTGCTGACCACGTTTTTTGTCGGTTTTTATAACAGTAGCTGCATTTGCACCGCCAAGTCGAAGGGCTCGATCACGTTGCATCGCTTCGAACAGCAGCGCTGATGTGTACAGTCACTCGCTTCTTTTTTCAACGACCTTGTCAAGACTTCTTCAATACCGGCGTCAAATAAAAGCGATCGTGCTCGCCATCGTCTGCTTCCATTTTATTCGGAGACAGTCTATCACAGGGGAGGAAGTGGAAATAGCGTAGAATCAGGTTTGGAGCCGCGGTCTTTTGTGCCGTTCAGTAGGCGCTCCGAGGACTCCGACTCGAGTGACTCCATTCGGAGCTGGGGCAGCCGCTCTTCAACGCGCCCAATGAGAGCTCGGCGTTCGGACATCATGGCTACCCTTGCAAAGAAGCAGACGAACTTGCGCTCCGCATAGGCACTGACAGCATGAGAAGGGCAGGGCGCCATTTTCTCACACCCGGCATCCGGCACACACGCGTTGCCTTCCGCCGTGCTTTGGCTGCGCGTGCACGCTCGACGCTTACGAGAGGCCAAAGCATCATCGAAGGTAGAAAGCTCGCGCTGGAGGCAGAAACAACTGAAGGTTCTCTCTGCCATTTCCATCTTCTTGAGGGGTATCCACACGAAGGAGAACTCCCGCGGACGGATGCCGTGACGTCAACAACCCGGGAAACTCCGTCCTCGGCTCCGGCGCGTGCACCTGCGGAGCTTTTCGTGCTGACAGAACGAAGCCTCCGCGCCTCCCGCCACACGGAGTGGAACGGCGCCGCGAGGCGCAAAAAGGGATGACGTATGCCTCACGTGATGCGCGATCCGCGGAGGAGAGTGGTGGATTTCTCCTTCGTGTGGATACCCCATTAGTGACTCTAGGTGCGCAGCTTTCGGAGTTCCCCGTGTAGGGAACCCTAAAACTAGGGCTGTGTTCGAAATCTTACCCAGATGGATCCGAGTTACTCGGGCGGGTAGTGTCACGTGAACAACACAGATTGAAAAACGCTGGACGCGGGTAGGTTTTCGAACGCCAAGGCACTAAATCCCGGAGTAAGATAGAGTAAATTTTGGAACACGGCTTAAGAGTCTTGTCGGCGCCTTGGGAGCTGTCTAGGATAAATCTGTGCGCTTTATTTTTCCAATTTTCATTGTACATAAAGTGCAAAATCAATAAAAAATAGATTATCTTTTTCTAATCTCCCTTTACAGCGAAACTTTTCTGGTTTATATTTGTTTCAGAGTTAATTTTTATTACAAGCCATTTTTTAAATTATGAGCTTCTACTGGAACCATTTTACGTATCTTCACACAGCAATAACCTAAATAAGGTGGGTATTTCAGAGTGTTCCACCAACGCCTGCTTTAGATCATA
>JAZHYW010054832.1:0-13143 GCA_037355805.1 Ixodes ricinus
GAATTACACTAAAGCCTTTTGACAGGGTCCCTTAAGGAACATTAGTATTTAAATAAAAAACATGTTGGTATTCCAATTTCTGTTGTTAAATGTATTAAATCATACCTACAAGGGCTTAAGGAGTTTGTTGGTATTGGCAGCGAATTTTCGAATGGGTTGAGTGTATCTTTGGGTGTACCCAAGGGCAGCGTTCTGGGCCCCGTGTCATTTCTAATATACATTAATGACATTTTTTCTTCTTCGATAAAAGTATAAACATTAAACTTATTGCGATTCATTAGCTATGCATTAAACTCTTCACTTCCGAAATTGTAAATTGGTGTGCCAAACTAAAAATTAAATGAAATTTGAAAAAAAGAAGTTTTATTACGGGCTATTAACAAATAATTTTCACTTCAGTTTATTTAAGATGTATGTAGCTCTCCTGTGTGCAAGTTTCGGAGTATAAGCATATAGGACTTACGATTTCTAAAACTCTCTCATGGTATACACACATCCGTAAAATCTGCTTGTCAGCATTCCGTTCCCCCCAGGGGGCACCTGTGACAGCAGGTGCTTGGTGAGTTGCGTCACCACGGACCCTGAGCCATGTGGGTCCGCCCACCCGCGTTTGGCTGCGCATGGTTTTCCTGTGTCCGCAGAAAATGGCTTTCTGGTGGTTAAGTCGACCCCGGGGTAGGTTTGTACACTTCGGGGCCCCCCGGGTGAGGCAATGCGCCACTTCGGCCCCCACTTTTCGTAGACAGGTGTCCCGGCTTGGTCCGATTAGGATGATTTAGTCAATCGCCTTTCTCCATTTCTCCATTCTTTACCTTTCCTCTCCTTCTCCTCTTCCTTCTTATTTCACCTCCTTTGGCGGCAAGGCCTAACCTTGTGTGGCGACAGAACTCTCTCTGGATCTACATTTGGTTATAGCATCTCTGGTAGCACTGGTAGAGTAACATACTAAGACCAGCCATTCCTGTTATGAGATGTTACCTATCCCCTGTTTGGACTCCGTGGTGGGTGGTGCACTAGAGATGCCGATGTTTCTACCCTTCGTAGGGGTTCTAAACACAAAACCTTCCCCGATCAGACCTTGAAAAGACTCCAGACCGAAGTATCCCCCAGGACCACAACAGTTGCATCCCAGAATAACTTCAGCCGCCTTTCTGGTAATGCACTCGGAACAAATGGAGAACTACATGCCCATCTTTCCCCTTTCCTGTTTTAAAAACTTTCGAAAACCTAATTGGTAAAAACTTTAAGGCCAAAAAACTAGCATCCGGCGACCTGCAAGTTGAAGTAGAAAACTGACCAGATTGTGGTTCTCTTAGATCTAAACAAAATATAGGCTTACAAAGTATCCGTCACACCACTTCGCACCTTGAACAGTTGTCAGGGAGTCATTTCAGAGGAGTACATGGTATAATCTAGCAAGGACAAGATCTTGGAGGGCCTTTCCTGGCGGGAGTAATCGCTGTGCGACGAATTTTCTATACGCAGGGATGGAAAGGAAAGACGCTCAAAGCATGTGGTCCCAACTTTTGCATCCATCCCCTATTGAAAAAGGACCTTTCAGCCCTGATGTGTTATGGGACCCTACTAGACCTTCAAGACTTCAGACTTTAAGACTTCAGACTTCAGCACTTCAGACTTTAAAACTTCAGACTTTAGCCCTTCGGCCTAACCCTCTAACCAACATACCTTAGAAATGCAGCTTTCCGGAAAACCGCGGCGGATCAAAATGTATGTAGGGCGTTCACTCAAACTTGCGCGCAAGCAGCTGCAGACAAGTGATCAGACCAAATAAGGACAACAGAGATGTTTGTCGCAAAAAATATATTTCGAGGTACTCACAATGCCGCTGGGTAAATTCCTGAGACGTATGGAAGTTCAACTAAGAAAACCGAACAGATGCACCGCTCGGAGTGGAACTCAACGTCGACCTCGAGGGCCCGAAACACAAAGAGCGCTTCAAGGGATGGACGTGATCGGCGCGATGTTACACGGACGAGTCCGTCAAAACCGACCTCGCGGGCCCAAACACAAAAAGCGCTTCAAGGATGGGCGCGATGCTACACTGACGAGTCCGTCGACCACGACGCACGCACAGTAACAGACGCAGCACGGTGTCGACAAACTTCGGAGCACGAGCAGCGAAGCGCCTCTCCTTTGCACGATCGGCGACGGCCGAGCTGGCGGCGCTCGCCGGGCACTGGCCTTGGCTGAAGCAGAGTGCGCCTGACCGCCTGGTAATCCTGAGCGACTCGAAGGCGGCACTGACCCAGCTCGCCAACCTGGGGCGTGCACCACCGCTCACCAGAGAGTTGGCGAACGCGGCGATCATGTTGCAGCACCAGAGGATGGAGAAATGCTTCCAGTGGCTGCCGGCCCACTGCGGCATTCGAGGGAATGAGAAGCCGGATCGCTTGGCGGCTTCATCCCAGGCCGACGACGCTTGTCCGACCTTCAGCGTGGCTGCGTTCTCGGACGCACGATTCCTGGTGAGTAGGGCCATCCGTGGTACCACCCAGATATCGAAAACAGCCCCGTGCCGCCCAGACTTCCGAAGAACCAGCCGAGGAAAGTCGCCGCAGGAATGCACAGACTTCGTTCGCACAAACAGCGCCTTCACACGAGCTCACCGAGCGCCAACAGCCAACAGGAACAAAGACTTTCCCGCCGACCTACGACCGTTGCCACCGGCAGCAGAATTGACCAATCCTGACGCGGGGATGTTGGGGATGTCACAGCGACTCTAATTTCAAGGCGCTCCTCCCAGTCGGGCGCTGGTAAAAGCAGACTACTTTGCTTTCGGGGCACTCCACATTCCGGATGCCGTGGTCTGCGTGGTCAAACCCCTCTCCCAAAGAGAAGGAGGGATCTTGGCAGTGCGGGGGGCGAGTGCGGGGTTGCGGCCGGGACTTGCTTCGGCAGCCCGAAGACACGTTTGGAAGCCGCGATCTTATGCCGGCTAAAACGCCGGCAATTTCTCAATAAATCGCATTTTCAACGCTCCGTTTCTGAAGCAACAACAAAGCGCTGGTGGGCCTTGAATTCGTAAATATTGAAACGCTGTATACACGCAGACGGGTGCTAGGAAATGTAAGTGAAAATAAGCAATACGATATAAGTCCGTCTGCTGTCCGTCGCATATGTCACACATTTCGGACCGGCTTGGCTTACTTTTTGTTGGGCGGGCGGCTGGGGGGGGGGGGGGGCGAGGGGGCGAGATCGTTCGATAAAGCTAGCTCGATAGACTTCTGTCTGTTCTCAATGGGCGGCGATATGTGCGCAACGTTTGCACTCAAATAGTTTCGATCAAAGCAATATTCGCTTGCAAATGCGTCTACAGAATGAACCGATATAAAGAGCGAGACAACAGGTTTACGCACTCGCGTCACCGAAGCGGTCTGCCGATGAACAGAGCACGTTTACGCACTACCGTCTTGGGATGAATTCTACGAGGTCCTCCTGATAATGTCTGGTGGGTTTCACAGACCCTTTAGAACGGCCCTGAAAGGCCACACAGACCTTTTAGAACGACCCTGAAGGAACGCACACCTCTCAGAAAAGATATCTTGATGGGCCCCACAAGACCTACTAGAGAGGTCTAAAGGGCCCATCAGACATTTCAGGATATTTTTAAGCGGCCTCTCAGAGCCTCACAGAAAAATCCTAGTGGGCCTCACAGACATTTTTTCAATAGGGTCGTACTACCTGAGAACATCAATGCAGGCTAACTCCACTGAAAGGTGCGCCGTAATATACCTATCCCAAGGCAATGCTTGGTGCTGAATATTTGGTCACAGCTCGGTAACCTGTCGCGAAGATACGATATGTGTAAAGTGTGGAGGTACAGACCACCCAGCCGACACATGCGAGGGTGCACTTCTCAAGTGTGTCAACAGGTCTGGTGCCCACCCCACTTCCACTCGAGCTTGTTTAAAGTTTCAAGAAAAAAAATTAGCCCTAAAGATAAAAAGAAAACCTGACATATTTCGAGGCAAGAAAACGATTCTACTTCCTCCAAAGAGGCTCCTTATGCCAAGGCGGCTGCCAAGGGGGCAGCGCCGCCACTCCAGGAATCGGTGGGCACTCATTACATTCCTCAAGTCTTCGAGTGCTCCACGAGCCCCCCAGCGAGACACCTGAAAGTTCTTGGACCACAGACCCCAAAACTTTTACATAGCAAGACGATACCCCATCGTCTTGGCCCGAAGCCTCGAGTATAGTGCTAGATGGCACTCCATCTCAGAGCAGTGAGGGGCCCACCTTCCACTTCCCGGCGGGGGGAAGAGGCCATGGAGGTACCTGTCGATCTAACAGAACCACCTCCACCAGTCAAGGGAGGCACAAAATCTTCCCGGAAATTGTGATCGGAAGGCAAAACCTTCACCTATTACTGCCTTAACTAACGGAAAGTAACCTACGCCCCCTTGGTCACAGCTGCGAACCCCACATTTTAACTCCATCTTAACAAGCAACCTTATGGGTCATGTTAGCTTTCAGCAGTAGAACTGCCGGGGTCTACTACGAAACATAAATGATGTTCATGTTTTTCTGGACGAGCTGCAGCCTATTGCTGTCTGTTTGCAGGAAACTCATCTGAACAACACTCAAAGATATTTTACGTCGTTGTGTTTTCACGAAGGATCGCTCGTCAGCCCAGTCTTCTGGTGGTGGTGCTGTGGTCGTATGGAGAGGCGCAGCATGTGCTGAGGACCCTCTTTCGTACACCACTTGAGGCAGTGGCAACCCTGTTTTAGTTAACTGTCTCATTACCATTGTGTGGTTATATCTTCTCCCTGTGTTCGACTTCATATTTATAGACCAAAAGGTCTTATTGATCAATAAGACCTTGGGAAACATGGACAGGACGGCAGGAGCTCGTTCACCATGTTTAAACGAGTCTTCTTTTTTGTCCGAATTCTGCTGCTTCCTTTCGGGAACCTTGACGTGATTTCTGCTTTCTCGGATGAAAAGTTTCAAGATCGAATCGTGGCGATTTCAAGCGACGTGACGAGTACCGTAAATTGTGCTGAGGTACAATCTTCCCCGATACCCGAGACAGTTGTGTGTGACAACGAAAACCGCGGTCACTTGTTGACGGGCTATTCTATGACGCCCACCATGATTACTAAGACGCACATCGATGGCATAAAAGCTTCGGACAAGGCTTCGATGCCAGTGGGCAGGACCGCAGCAGCTCGTTCACCATGCTTAAATGAGTCTTCTTTTTTGTCCAGGTATGTGGAAGAAAAGATTATCATTGTTACCGATTCAATAATCGTCTTTTACTGCTGGTGTCTTGCCCACACCAATATTTGCAATTTTAGAGTGCAGCTCTTAGGCACCGTTTCCGGCTTGAGCGGCGTCGCCGTTGGCGTCGGCGTCGGCGTAACCGCAAGGTCACGTGACCCTCAAGGTCACGTGACCTCGAGGGTCACGTGTTTCCCCGAGGTCACGTGACCCCCCAGGCAACGTGACCCCTCCCCGAGGTCACGTGACCCCCAGGTCATGTGACCCCCCAAAGGACATTGAAGAATGAGGGAGGAGGAGGAGGAGAAGGAGGAGGGGTATACCCTCCCCTGAGTACCCTTCCCTCCTCCTCCTCAAGAGCTGCGCTCCAATTCGGCGTTACAGGAAGTTGTAAACGGCTTTCACTCTTTTTTAGTAGGTCAGAAACACTGTACAGTCTTTGCTGTGTTGTGGCGCTTTGAGGCCAATCCTGGTCCCTTGAGCGATGTTCAGGCTGAGCAGTTGTAGCGGAAATGTATGATCTTTTACAGAGCTCGAATGTTTGCTCGCTCCAGTTTGAACAGGGACAGTCAAAGCTGCTTACCAGTGTAGATGAGATAAAAAAATACAGAAAGTTATGTAAGAACAGGTGACTGACATTAAGAAAAGGTTGCATATCGTTGAAACTAAAACAACCCTTCTTGAAACAAAACAGCACGAACACGGTATCGCCGGTGAAGCAGCTGATAGCTTACGGAATGAAAACATTGCTCTGCGGGAGCGTCTTGGTGATATGGAGGACCGATCTCGTCGAAACAGCGTTATCTTTTACGGTATTGCTGATCTTGCTTCAGAAACGTCGGGTGACGATGAGCGAAAGATAACAAGCCTGCTCTCCGAATGCTGCTTGCCTTCCATAAACGGAACATTTGGTATAGGGCGCTCACATAGGCTTGGTGCCTTTGCGGCAAACAAATGTCGCCCCATCATCGCACAGTTTTCTTCCTTCAAAATAAGGGATATTATCTTATCTTGCAAAAGTGCAACTAAAAACGGTAGGCGTGACTATCAGTGAAGATTTTTCTTTAGCCACTCACCTGGCTAGGAGAAAACTAATAGAATTTGGCAAATCCCAAGGAAGTACTTTTTAAACTGCGTTTCAACAAGCTTTATCAAAATAACAACTGCTATACGCACAACCCCCAAGAAGACCGAATATGTGTGTCAACCTCATTCCAGCGCTCTCAAAGAAATGTTAGCGTGCTTCCACTAAATTCAGCTCCTCTTTCTCAGCCGTCTGGCTCCGCCTAGCGGTTCGAGAGAGGGCGGGGGACCAGCGATTGTGCCAGTTGTTTTTTCTAACATAGAAAGGCTGATAAAAAAACGCGATGACTTGTGCTCAATGATTTACTCATGTGATGCTGGTTTAGTTGTGCTAGCTGAAACTTGGCTTTCATTTCAAGTTAAGGATTCCAAAATATTTCATCGTAGTAAAAGTTTTAATATTTATCGCAATGATCGCAAGGAACGTTCTGGTGGGGAGGTTTGATAGCAGCTGTGCCTGAACTTAATTTTTTTGACAATCATAACATTTTATTTCCAAATAAGATAGGTAGGTTTTTACATTGGACCCCAAAACTATTATTAAGTTGTTGCTATCGTCCTCCAACGGCATCAAATATTTTTGTTGAGCAACTTCATGATGCAATTAACCTTGTCCCTTTTCGCTTTCAAAACTTACTGATTTTTCTCATGGGCGACTTTACTTATCCCGGCATCACCTAGTCTGATTTAAGCCCTTCATAAAAAAAAACCTCAACCGAATGTAACGAGTTTTTAGATCTATGTTCTGACTTTAACTTTTCACAAATTGTGAGATTTCCAACAAGGACAGCACACTCTTCCGGCTGAACGTGCTAGCCCTGATAATGACTGACACACGTGATTTAATTTATGATATTTTATACCTTCCAAGTCTTAGTGATTACTCGTTGCTTCATTTTTCTTTGACAACTCCTGCGGGCCGTAATACAAAACAGATGAAACAAATTCGGGATTACAAAAGGGCCAACTATGCAGCGACTAATGGAGGTCTGTGCCGTTTGTTAGATGACTTTTTGCCAGCGTTTCGCGAGTCTTCCAGTTCAAACAAATTGGGATCTATATAAGAACAAAACCATCTTTTTGTTTAATGAGCACGTTCCATTACGCTCAATTATAACAGAGATTCAGTGTCCATGGTTCACTCCTCAACTCCGAAGCCTCTCAAATAAAAAGAAACGTTTGTTCAGAAACGCAAAGCGCGTTGACTCGGAGGAATACTGGCAACGTTATAATCTCGTTGCCAATGAATACAAAAAAGCAGTCGGGAGACTAAATATTACTTTTTTAGTGAGTGCCTCTCATCTGCGCTAATCAATAATCTTAAACACTTTTGGAGTGTAATGAATCCCAGTGTTGAGCGTTCCCTTTCACTTAAAGATTAATCGGGTAAAATAATTCCCTATATATTGTGTTAGACTATTCGCAGTGATATGTTTTCTAGTGTATTTAACAATGTTACTGATGCATTTTATCCGTCATATCCTTCATATAACTTTTTTTCACATGAATCCAATTGTCATTGATGTCAATGGCATTTTAAAAATTATGGAATCAACTAAACAATTATCGTCGTCTGGTGTGGACAATATTAATTCAAAGTTTCTAAAGAATACCAAAGAATATACATCAATTATTTTTCCTTAACTATTTGAGCAATCTTTTTCACTAGGTCAGCTCGCGGACCACTGGAAAACTGAAAGGGTGATTCCACTACACAAGACTGGAGACAAAGATTCACCTCCTAACAAACCCATTTCAAACATAAGTATTTGTTGTAAAACAATGAAACATATAATTTATTCTGATCCGGTTACGTTTCTTGAATCTCATTCATTCTTCAACGTTAATCAACACGGTTTTAGGGAAATCTTTCTCATGCGAGACACAACTTGTAATGATTTCCATCAGGTTCTAGATCTTGGTTTACGGATTGACAGTGTTTTTCTGGACTTCTCCAAGGCGTTTGAGGAGGTCTCTCATAAACTTCTTCTTCTTAAGCTTCACAAGCTTAACATTGAACGTAATGTCCTTCCGTGGATTCGCTCATCTCTGAATAATCGTTCACAGTTCGTAAATTGTAATAATGCCGACACGTCCAAAGTATCAGTAACGTCCGAAGTACCTCAGGGATGTGTGCTTGGCCCTCTGCTCTTTCTCCTTTATATTAATGACTTACCAATGGATGTCAACTCTTCTATTTGTTTATTTCCAGATGATCGTCTTGTATACCGCAAAATTGTTAACAGTTCTGACATCTTGCTTCTTCAAGATGACCTTGATTTCATATCAAGTTGTTGTGACACTTGGCACATGTCATTACATATTGACAAATGTAAGCACATGATAATTTCTAGGCGAGTTAACAATCCTCCTTCCTATACGCTTAATACTATGACTTTAGAGCAGGTTGACAAATATTTGGGCGTTCACATCACATCCCACCTCACATGGGAACCGCATGTTCACCAAGTCATTTCCAATGCCAACCGCTTGCTTGGCTACCTAAAACGTAATTTTTTCCGGATTCCTTCGACTTTGAAACTCATTTTCTACAAACCACTAGCCCGGCCAAAACTTGAGTACGCTACTGTTGTTTGGGATCCTCGCACTCAGAGCCTGGACGGCGCCTTGAGAGCTGTCCAGAATAGATCTGTGCGTTTTATTATTTCTAATTACCATCGTGCATCAAGCGTAATCTCTATGAAAAAATGCCTATCCCTTCCAACTCTTTCTTTACGACGAAAGTTTCATCGTTTTAGTTCATTTCAGAATTTTTTTTTCAAAACCCAATTCTTAAGATTGAAATCTTACTAGAGCCTTTCTACATATCATCACGCAATGATCACACACATAAAGTCAAAATTCCACTTTGCCACACTAATACCTACTACAGATCATTCATACCTCGTACGTCTGCTGACTGGAATCACCTTTCCACATACATCGCCACAATTGTTAATCCTGCTGATTTTAAAAAATGTTGTATCCGTACTACTAGAACTTGATCCGTGATTTGAGTGATCTATTAACTTGTACGCTATAGTCCGACCCCCTCTGTAATGCCTTAGGGCCCTGAGGGTACTAATAAATGAAATGAAAAATGAAACCGCTAGAACCCTTCTTAATTTTAGGCGATTATAATCCTCACAATCTTATGTGGGGTAGTGACCGACTTGATTCCTGTGGCAAGGTCAGAGAGCGTCGTTTACTGTCTGCAGGTTTGTGTCTTTTAAATAACAAGAACCAACATTTTACAGGGCACCTCATAACTCTTTTACATTCATCGACCCGTCGATTTTATCATTCTCATTGTTTCATTGTTTTTCTTTAAAGGTTTTAAAGAGCCCTTTTGGTATCGACCACTTTCCAGTCATTTTGAAAAGCAGCGTCGCACCTATCACTATTTAAACGCCTATTTAAGTGAAGGTTACGAACGGCAGACTGTGGGATTTTTAAATTAAATGCAACGCTTGACGCCACACTGCTGGCAAATCTGTCCCGAGAGGACGCGACATTATGTCACAAAACATAATCTAAGGGCAGTTTTAAGGCTATTCCGCAGATTTCGAAAACATGCCGTAGAGGTGTAAGCCATGGTGGAACAAAGACTGCGAGTCTACAAGAAGAGAACAACATAAAGCCTTAGATACGTTCAGGCGGTACCCTATAACACTGATTTACGGACTCTTGCGACTTGGTGGCGGCGTGGCGGTGGTGAAGTACAACAAGAAGCGGTGAGCGAGGGAATGGCGGGGTCACCGCTGGGAGAAACAACCTGAGCGGTCGGTTTGGGAGGGATCCCATACTTGGGTGCCATCAATCCCCGTGCGACTGAAGCGCGATCGGTACGCCGAACGTAATATGGCCGCCGCGTCGGACAGAGCGTCATCAGCCAAATGGGTTTCTTCCACCGTGGATACAACAAAAAGCGGTAAGCGAGGGAATGCGGGACCACCTCTGGGAGAAACAACCGGAGCGGTCGGTTTGATAGGTACCCGATACTTGGGCGCCATCTATTCCCGTGCGAGTGAAGCGCTCGGTGCGCCGAACATAATGTGGTCGCCGCGTCGGACAGAGAGTCATCACCTAAATGTTTCTTCCAACCTGGGCGAAACGAAAATCTGTGGCGTCGCGCGTTGCAGTGATGAGGCTTTGCTGTGTGAGCGGCTGCAAACGTCGCACCGGTTGTCCTTCCGCGGGGATGTCGTTTCAGCGGTAAGACCCGCGTGCATTACATTCCAAATTTTGCACTAACGCGAAATGTTAAGTGAATCTCCGACGCTCACCGAACTAAGAAAGCGATGAGTATACCATTCCTCGGTCACCGTCACGACAATGGCGACCCCATCCAATCGGATTCGAGTGTGCGGACTCCATAATTATGTGGACTTCAAATCACATGACAAGAGCGTGTAGAAAAAAGTGTAGAGCCGGACTCCTGAGTTCATACGTTGACTTCTATTCCGGAACGCTTCCCTCCTACCCGCTGGTGAAAAAAAAAAGCACGTCTGGGAGGACGTTCGGGTGTTGGAGACGGATTTAGCTGTTACTTCAAAAATACAGCGAGTGCAAACACCAGATGTCTCGCGATGTCCAGTCAGCACGACACATGTACAGTGATAAAATACACATGAAAAAAAAGGGAAAACTAACTTACTACAGAAAAGAAGCTGACGCGCAGTCGTCGGCATGCTAAACGTTTCAAAACGAGCAAAGTTGTCAACGTGCACAAAGTGTGAAACCGATGTTACGAATTTCCCGCCAGTCACGATATTGTTATACAGCCACACACTTGTTCCGCTCCGATTTAGGAACATCAGTTAAGTTCACTCGTACATACGTGAGACAACAAGCAATCGCCGCTCGATGTTTTTCTTCTAAAGCGATGTGCACCAACGTGAGTATTGACCGACGTACTGTCGGGAGCGAAAATTGCATGGCTGCGTTTCCTGACGGCGCGCCGCCTGCTGTCGAGACCCGCCCAGTGCGCACGCGCGTCCTTTTTTTCTCTACTGGAGATCGACGCGAGCCAGTGGCGTCGGCACATCATAGCGACGTAGCGGCGGCTTTTCGCAAAGTTTCACCTGCCTCAAACGCCTTTGCGGTGTGTATGAAAGACGTATCACCTATCGCATGTACTGCACAGCAGCCCAACAGCAGACGGCTGCCCGAGAGTTCACAAGTGACTCATGAGAAACTTTTTGTCTTCGCACGCCGCACCAAGCCAAGAGGCCCATCAAGGCCTAACCGTTGGGCCTACCACCGCCCTTCCTGCGCGGGGCGGCACAGTGAATTCCTTACGACCAACGCCGCAAAAACACAGCCCTCTAGGTCGTCATGATGTCATCACGAAAATGCCTGATGTGACGGAGGGTCTTTCATCGCTTAGAACGCATGCGTGAAAGAGGTGCCGCTTGACCGTTGATGACGCTGCGGACAACGCCAACACATGTGGGACTGGCAGGCCGAGCCAGGACGAAGGTCTGATGAACGGAGACGGAAACGCAGAGGACGACGCGACGATGGACGAACATTTAGAAGACCACGGCTGGATTCTGCCCGGAAGCGGCGGCGCCCCAAACTGCCGCGAGGCTCGGATTTTCCTCTCCTCGACCTGGAAAAGTTGAGCGCCATCATTCAACCCACAGGCCAGGGTTGGGCAGTATCGCGATACAAATGTATCGCGATAGTATTTCAGAAATACATTTCGTACCTGTATTTCTGTATCGCGATACATTTTTTCACTAGTATCAATATTCCTGTATCGAAATACATCTGGGATGTTTCTTTGTATCGCGATACAATCAGGATGAAACGTATTTCATTACATATCCTGAGAAATACCCCCCCCACTCCCCAAAAACAAAAAACAAATTCGAACGCATTTTGTTTTTACTTTTGAGGCCATTAGGGTAAAGCAGACGCTGGAGCATTGTTACTAAGCTGACCAAGGTTCCTTCCGATTCTCCAACCTATTTTTCTATGGGTCCTCTTCAGGCACGTAGCCCCCGAAACTAAAACCTGGCTACGTGCCTGGTCCTCTTCTTACTTCTGAGAGGTGTTGCGTTGACGGGGACTCGAACCAGGTGGCGTCCCAGGAGTGGAGTCGAGTGCATCTTCTGCCGAAGGTCCTTAGGTAGGGATTTCTTGAGTCATTGTTTGCTGGCATCCAATACTCACTGCTAACCGTCTCTCTTGCCTTAGCGTACACGGTACTCTTAGCCGGCAAAAAGCTGAGTCACAGTCTATTGCAGCACGAGCCTGGCGGTGGTTGACTTGAAATAGTAGGATGACTCTCACAGTGAAGTTCAACACATATACGAATGCGTCTGCGGCTGCGCCCGTAATATTGCACGGCTCAGGGGTACGTCATCAGCCGACGTGAATGTGACCCGCTGCTCTGATGATCCGAAACGCAGGAAGGAGGCCAGACTTGGCCTCGCTAGTGCCGACCCAGGCTTCGTACACTTGCGACTCGTCTCGAGCGCGTTGTTTCTCGGAGAGCTCGCATCTGTGCCGGCAATATCAGGTCGCAATCCACGAGGTCTCTGTTTGGATGACGCTAGGCGAAACTGGAGGACTGCAATTCATGCGTCGGTGGTGGGTACGCCAGCGCTGCCGCAATGTATCGAGGGAACTTTAGCGTTTCTGGCACGTGCAACAACCTCGCTGGAGCTTTGCGCGTGCAGAGCACAAGATGTCTCGGGCACTACCGCCTGCCTGCCGAGAACTAAAGTTATGGCGGCTCCACGTATGCGCTGAACACTTTTGAGATCGGTCTGTTCGGTCAGGCGCTCCGGTGTTATCCAAACTTTG